>CM030838.1:1319024-1366524 GCA_018105865.1 Metaphire vulgaris
TGTTGTATCGGTAATTCGCGAAGTCGTCTGACTAGAAACTGATGTTGGTGTTTCCGGCGTTGTTGTTCCTACCCTTTCTGATGAACTATCGCTACCTTTGGTTGTCACGACTCCTGTACCTGTTTCACTGCTGCTGCTCAATGAAATTTGCGACGATGCTGAAGTGACAGAGCCTGTCGTGGATCCCGACGATGTACTTTCCGAAGTTTCGTGGCTTACAAGCGTCGTATCTGGAGATCCTATTGACGATGTGGATGTCGACGTACTGGTCTCTGGGTGCGAAGTCGTTTGACTTTGGCTGGAAGTTGGAGTTGTTGAATGTGAGCTTCTGCTGCTACCATGCGTTGATTTTGTAGTTCGGCTAGTTGACGTGTCGCCTGTTGACGAAACTGTTTCGCTTTTCGGCGTCGTGGAGGGCCCGGATGATGATCCGGCAGTAACTGTTCCGCTTGTAGACTCGCTTGTTTGATCAGACGGTGTTGAAGAACCTCCTACCGATGTTCCTGATGTTGTATCGGTAATTCGCGAAGTCGTCTGACTAGAAACTGATGTTGGTGTTTCCGGCGTTGTTGTTTCAGGCGATTCTGATGAACTTTCGCTACCTTTGCTTGTCACGTCTTCTGTACCTGTTTCACTGCTGCTGCTCAATGAAAATTGCGACGAAGCTGAAGTGACAGAGCCTGTTGTTGATCCCGACGATGTACTTTCTGGAGTATCGTGGCTTACAAGCGTCGTATCTGGAGATCCTATTGACGATGTGGATGTCGATGTACTGGTGTCTAGGTGCGAAGTCGTTTCACTTTGGCTGGAAGTTGGAGTTGTCGAATGTGAGCTTCTGCTGCTTCCATGCGTTGATTTTGTAGTTCGGCTAGTTGAGGTGTCGCCTGTTGACGAAACTGTTTCGCTTTTCGGCGTTGTGGAGGGCCCGGATGATGATCCGGCAGTTGCTGTTCCGCTTGTAGACTCGCTTGTTTGATCAGACGGTGTTGAAGAACCTCCTACCGATGTTCCTGATGTTGTATCGGTAATTCGCGAAGTCGTCTGACTAGAAACTGATGTTGGTGTTTCCGGCGTTGTTGTTCTTACCGTTTCTGATGAACTTTCGCTACCTGTGCTTGTCACGTCTTCTGTACCTGTTTCTGCTGCTGCTGCTGCTGAATGAAAGTTGCGACGATGCTGAAGTGACAGAGCCTGTCGTTGATCCCGACGATGTACTTTCTGGAGTATAGTGGCTTACAAGCGTCGTATCTGGAGATCCTATTGACGATGTGGATGTCGATGTACTGGTGTCTAGGTGCGAAGTCGTTTCACTTTGGCTGGAAGTTGGAGTTGTCGAATGTGAGCTTCTGCTGCTTCCATGCGTTGATTTTGTAGTTCGGCTAGTTGAGGTGTCGCCTGTTGACGAAACTGTTTCGCTTTTCGGCGTTGTGGAGGGCCCGGATGATGATCCGGCAGTTGCTGTTCCGCTTGTAGACTCGCTTGTTTGATCAGACGGTGTTGAAGAACCTCCTACCGATGTTCCTGATGTTGTATCGGTAATTCGCGAAGTCGTCTGACTAGAAACTGATGTTGGTGTTTCCGGCGTTGTTGTTTCAGGCGATTCTGATGAACTTTCGCTACCTTTGCTTGTCACGTCTTCTGTACCTGTTTCACTGCTGCTGCTGAATGAAAATTGCGACGATGCTGAAGTGACAGAGCCTGTCGTTGATCCCGACGATGTACTTTCTGGAGTATAGTGGCTTACAAGCGTCGTATCTGGAGATCCTATTGACGATGTGGATGTCGATGTACTGGTGTCTAGGTGCGAAGTCGTTTGACTTTGGCTGGAAGTTGGAGTTGTTGAATGAGAGCTGCTGCTTCCATGCGTTGATTTTGTAGTTCGGCTAGTTGAGGTGTCGCCTGTTGACGAAACTGTTTCGCTTTTCGGCGTTGTGGAGGGCCCGGATGATGATCCGGCAGTTGCTGTTCCGCTTGTAGACTCGCTTGTTTGATCAGACGGTGTTGAAGAACCTCCTACCGATGTTCCTGATGTTGTATCGGTAATTCGCGAAGTCGTCTGACTAGAAACTGATGTTGGTGTTTCCGGCGTTGTTGTTCCTGGCGTTTCTGATGAACTTTCGCTACCTTTGCTTGTCACGTCTTCTGTACCTGTTTCACTGCTGCTGCTCAATGAAAATTGCGACGATGCTGAAGTGACAGAGCCTGTCGTTGATCCCGACGATGTACTTTCTGGAGTATAGTGGCTTACAAGCGTCGTATCTGGAGATCCTATTGACGATGTGGATGTCGATGTACTGGTGTCTAGGTGCGAAGTCGTTTGACTTTGGCTGGAAGTTGGAGTTGTCGAATGTGAGCTTCTGCTGCTTCCATGCGTTGATTTTGTAGTTCGGCTAGTTGAGGTGTCGCCTGTTGACGAAACTGTTTCGCTTTTCGGCGTTGTGGAGGGCCCGGATGATGATCCGGCAGTTGCTGTTCCGCTTGTAGACTCGCTTGTTTGATCAGACGGTGTTGAAGAACCTCCTACCGATGTTCCTGATGTTGTATCGGTAATTCGCGAAGACGTCTGACTAGAAACTGATGTTTCCGGCGTTGTTGTTCTTACCGTTTCTGATGAACTTTCGCTACCTTTGCTTGTCACGTCTTCTGTACCTGTTTCACTGCTGCTGCTGCTGAATGAAAATTGCGACGATGCTGAAGTGACAGAGCCTGTCGTTGATCCCGACGATGTACTTTCTGGAGTATAGTGGCTTACAAGCGTCGTATCTGGAGATCCTATTGACGATGTGGATGTCGATGTACTGGTGTCTAGGTGCGAAGTCGTTTGACTTTGGCTGGAAGTTGGAGTTGTCGAATGTGAGCTTCTGCTGCTTCCATGCGTTGATTTTGTAGTTCGGCTAGTTGAGGTGTCGCCTGTTGACGAAACTGTTTCGCTTTTCGGCGTTGTGGAGGGCCCGGATGATGATCCGGCAGTTGCTGTTCCGCTTGTAGACTCGCTTGTTTGATCAGACGGTGTTGAAGAACCTCCTACCGATGTTCCTGATGTTGTATCGGTAATTCGCGAAGTCGTCTGACTAGAAACTGATGTTTGGTTGTTTCCGGCGTTGTTGTTGCGACGATGCTTGTCGTTGATCCCGACGTTTCTGATGAACTTTCGTATCTGGAGATCCTTTGCTTGTCACGTCTTCTGTACCTGTTTCACTTTGGCTGCTGCTGCTGAATGAAAATTGCGACGATGCTGAAGTGACAGAAAGCCTGTCGTTGATCCCGACGATGTACTTTCTGGAGTATCAGACGGTGTGGCTTACCGATGTTCCTGAGCGTCGTATCTGGAGATCCTATTGACGATGTGGATGTCGATGTACTGGTCTCTGCGACGGTGCGAAGTCGTTTGACTTTGGCTGGAAGTTGGAGTTGTTGACGAATCGATGAGCTTCTGCTGCTTCCATGCATGCAGTTGCTGTTGATTTTGATTTTGTAGTTCGGCTAGTTGAGGTGTCGCCTGTTGACGAAACTGTTTCGCTTTTCGGCGTTGTGGAGGGCCCGGATGATGATCCGGCAGTTGCTGTTCCGCTTGTAGACTCGCTTGTTTGATCAGACGGTGTTGAAGAACCTCCTACCGATGTTCCTGATGTTGTATCGGTAATTCGCGAAGTCGTCTGACTAGAAACTGATGTTGGTGTTTCCGGCGTTGTTGTTCTTACCGTTTCTGATGAACTTTCGCTACCTTTGCTTGTCACGTCTTCTGTACCTGTTTCACTGCTGCTGCTGCTGCTGAATGAAAATTGCGACGATGCTGAAGTGACAGAGCCTGTCGTTGATCCCGACGATGTACTTTCTGGAGTATAGTGGCTTACAAGCGTCGTATCTGGAGATCCTATTGACGATGTGGATGTCGATGTACTGGTGTCTAGGTGCGAAGTCGTTTGACTTTGGCTGGAAGTTGGAGTTGTCGAATGTGAGCTTCTGCTGCTTCCATGCGTTGATTTTGTAGTTCGGCTAGTTGAGGTGTCGCCTGTTGACGAAACTGTTTCGCTTTTCGGCGTTGTGGAGGGCCCGGATGATGATCCGGCAGTTGCTGTTCCGCTTGTAGACTCGCTTGTTTGATCAGACGGTGTTGAAGAACCTCCTACCGATGTTCCTGATGTTGTATCGGTAATTCGCGAAGTCGTCTGACTAGAAACTGATGTTGGTGTTTCCGGCGTTGTTGTTCTTACCGTTTCTGATGAACTTTCGCTACCTTTGCTTGTCACGTCTTCTGTACCTGTTTCTCTGCTGCTGCTGCTGCTGAATGAAAATTGCGACGATGCTGAAGTGACAGAGCCTGTCGTTGATCCCGACGATGTACTTTCTGGAGTATAGTGGCTTACAAGCGTCGTATCTGGAGATCCTATTGACGATGTGGATGTCGATGTACTGGTGTCTAGGTGCGAAGTCGTTTGACTTTGGCTGGAAGTTGGAGTTGTTGAATGTGAGCTTCTGCTGCTACCATGCGTTGATTTTGTAGTTCGGCTAGTTGAGGTGTCGCCTGTTGACGAAACTGTTTCGCTTTTCGGCGTTGTGGAGGGCCCGGATGATGATCCGGCAGTAACTGTTCCGCTTGTAGACTCGCTTGTTTGATCAGACGGTGTTGAAGAACCTCCTACCGATGTTCCTGATGTTGTATCGGTAATTCGCGAAGTCGTCTGACTAGAAACTGATGTTGGTGTTTCCGGCGTTGTTGTTCCTGGCGTTTCTGATGAACTTTCGCTACCTTTGCTTGTCACGTCTTCTGTACCTGTTTCACTGCTGCTGCTGCTGAATGAAAATTGCGACGATGCTGAAGTGACAGAGCCTGTCGTTGATCCCGACCATATACCTTCTGGAGTATCGTGGCTTACAAGCGTCGTGTCTGGAGATCCTGTTGACGATGTCGATGTACTGGACTCTCGGTGCGAAGTCGTTTGACTTTGGCTGGAAGTTGGAGTTGTTGAATGTGAGCTTCTGCTGCTACCATGCGTTGATTTTGTAGTTCGGCTAGTTGAGGTGTCGCCTGTTGACGAAACTGTTTCGCTTTTCGGCGTTGTGGAGGGCCCGGATGATGATCCGGCAGTAACTGTTCCGCTTGTAGACTCGCTTGTTTGATCAGACGGTGTTGAAGAACCTCCTACCGATGTTCCTGATGTTGTATCGGTAATTCGCGAAGTCGTCTGACTAGAAACTGATGTTGGTGTTTCCGGCGTTGTTGTTCTTACCGTTTCTGATGAACTTTCGCTACCTTTGCTTGTCACGTCTTCTGTACCTGTTTCACTGCTGCTGCTCAATGAAAATTGCGACGAAGCTGAAGTGACAGAGCCTGTCGTTGATCCCGACGATGTACTTTCTGGAGTATCGTGGCTTACAAGCGTCGTATCTGGAGATCCTATTGACGATGTGGATGTCGACGTACTGGTCTCTGGGTGCGAAGTCGTTTGACTTTGGCTGGAAGTTGGAGTTGTTGAATGTGAGCTTCTGCTGCTACCATGCGTTGATTTTGTAGTTCGGCTAGTTGACGTGTCGCCTGTTGACGAAACTGTTTCGCTTTTCGGCGTTGTGGAGGGCCCGGATGATGATCCGGCAGTAACTGTTCCGCTTGTAGACTCGCTTGTTTGATCAGACGGTGTTGAAGAACCTCCTACCGATGTTCCTGATGTTGTATCGGTAATTCGCGAAGTCGTCTGACTAGAAACTGATGTTGGTGTTTCCGGCGTTGTTGTTCCTGGCGTTTCTGATGAACTTTCGCTACCTTTGCTTGTCACGTCTTCTGTACCTGTTTCACTGCTGCTGCTCAATGAAAATTGCGACGAAGCTGAAGTGACAGAGCCTGTCGTTGATCCCGACGATGTACTTTCTGGAGTATCGTGGCTTACAAGCGTCGTATCTGGAGATCCTATTGACGATGTGGATGTCGACGTACTGGTCTCTGGGTGCGAAGTCGTTTGACTTTGGCTGGAAGTTGGAGTTGTTGAATGTGAGCTTCTGCTGCTACCATGCGTTGATTTTGTAGTTCGGCTAGTTGAGGTGTCGCCTGTTGACGAAACTGTTTCGCTTTTCGGCGTTGTGGAGGGCCCGGATGATGATCCGGCAGTAACTGTTCCGCTTGTAGACTCGCTTGTTTGATCAGACGGTGTTGAAGAACCTCCTACCGATGTTCCTGATGTTGTATCGGTAATTCGCGAAGTCGTCTGACTAGAAACTGATGTTGGTGTTTCCGGCGTTGTTGTTCCTGGCGTTTCTGATGAACTTTCGCTACCTTTGCTTGTCACGTCTTCTGTACCTGTTTCACTGCTGCTGCTCAATGAAAATTGCGACGAAGCTGAAGTGACAAAGCCTGTCGTGGATCCCGACGATGTACTTTCCGAAGTTTCGTAGCTTACAAGCGTCGTGTCTGGAGATCCTGTTGACGATGTCGATGTACTGGACTCTCGGTGCGAAGTCGTTTGACTTTGGCTGGAAGTTGGAGTTGTTGAATGTGAGCTTCTGCTGCTACCATGCGTTGATTTTGTAGTTCGGCTAGTTGACGTGTCGCCTGTTGACGAAACTGTTTCGCTTTTCGGCGTTGTGGAGGGCCCGGATGATGATCCGGCAGTAACTGTTCCGCTTGTAGACTCGCTTGTTTGATCAGACGGTGTTGAAGAACCTCCTACCGATGTTCCTGATGTTGTATCGGTAATTCGCGAAGTCGTCTGACTAGAAACTGATGTTGGTGTTTCCGGCGTTGTTGTTCCTGGCGTTTCTGATGAACTTTCGCTACCTTTGCTTGTCACGTCTTCTGTACCTGTTTCACTGCTGCTGCTGCTGAATGAAAATTGCGACGATGCTGAAGTGACAGAGCCTGTCGTTGATCCCGACGATGTACTTTCTGGAGTATCGTGGCTTACAAGCGTCGTGTCTGGAGATCCTGTTGACGATGTGGATGTCGACGTACTGGTCTCTGGGTGCGAAGTCGTTTGACTTTGGCTGGAAGTTGGAGTTGTTGAATGTGAGCTTCTGCTGCTACCATGCGTTGATTTTGTAGTTCGGCTAGACGATACTGACGTGAAAGAGCCTGTCGTCAGACCGGATGATATACCTTCTGAAGTTTCACTGGTTTCAATCGTCGTCCCGGTGGAAATTTGACCCGGAGTCGTTTGACTTGTGCTGACAGTTCCGGTTGACAAATTTTGTGTCTCACTCGGCGTTTGAGTAGGCCTAGTTTGTTCCGTCGAAGTTTCAGAACCATTTGGACCGCCTGTCGGCGTAGTTCTTGAAGACCCTTCAGGAAAAGAAGCAGATGCGGATGTTCCGTGTTTTTCTGTTCCTGTCGACTGTGATGATGGACTTCCACTGCCTGTGCTTGTTACGGATCCTGTTTCACCGCTACTTAATGTAAATTGCGACGATACTGACGTGAAAGAGCCTGTCGTCAGACCGGATGATGTACCTTCTGAAGTTTCACTGGTTTCAATCGTCGTCCCGGTGGAAGTTCGTCCTGGAGTCGTTTGACTTGTGCTGACAGTACCGGATGACGAAGTTTGCGTCTCGCTCGACGTTTCAGTAGGCCTAGTTTGTTCCGTGGAAGTTTCAGAACCATTTGGGCCGCCTGTCGGCGTAGTTCTTGAAGACCCTTCAGGAAAAGAACCAGATGCGGATGTTCCGTGTGTTTCTGTTCCTGTCGACTGTGATGATGGACTTCCACTGTCTGTGCTTGTTACGGATCCTGTTTCACCGCTGCTTAATGTAAATTGCGACGATACTGACGTGACAGATCCTGTCGTCAGTCCGGATGATGTACCTTCTAAAGTTCCGCTGTTTTAATGAAGGCGCGGAACTTCGACCAGGAGTCGTTTGACTTGTGCTGAGAGCTCCGGATGACGATGTTTGCGTCTCGCTCGACGTTTCAGTAGCAGTTTGTTCCGTCGAAGTTTCAGAACCATTTGGACCGCCTGTCGGCGTAGTTCTTGAAGACCCTTCAGAAAAGAACCAGATGCGGATGTTCCGTGTGTTTCTGTTCCTGTCGACTGTGATGATGGACTTCCACTGTCTGTGCTTGTTACGGATCCTGTTTCACCGCTACTTAATGTAAATTGCGACGATACTGACGTGACAGATCCTGTCGTCAGTCCGGATGATGTACCTTCTAAAGTTCCGCTGCTTAATGAAGGCGCGGAACTTCGACCAGAGTCGTTTGAATTGTGCTGACAATGCGTGTTGGCGATTCTGATCTCGTTTGCTTCTGGTTCCAGGCGTTGATTTAGTAGTGTGACCGGAGGAATACTTGATATCGTCTGCTGTTGATCGGCTAGATGTGATTCCAACTGTTGGCGAAAGGCTTCCACTTGTCGACTTTGTGGTGGATACAGCTGACCCGGTTGTCTTCGCACTCGTTGTCAGGCTCGCTTGTTGCAGTTTCAACCGAAGGGGTTGACGTTCCTTCTAGCGACGTTCCGGTTTCGGTCGGAATCTCTGTTCTCTTGGGTGTTGGACTTGTTGTACTGGTTTTCGGCGTTGTTTCACGAGTACTTTTGCTTGTATGTACATGGCTGGACAATCCTGTTTCTGTGGATCTCGATGTTTGGGAGTGCAGTGATGACCCAACTTGTGACGTTCCAGTAGATTCGGACGTGCTAACTATATTCGTTTTCTGCGTTGTGCTTCCACTCACAGTTGTTCCAGTTCCGGATGACACAGTTTGCGTCTCGCTCGACGTCTCAGTAGGCCTAGTTTGTTCCGTCGAAGTTTCAGAACCATTTGGACCGCCTGTCGGCGTAGTTCTTGAAGACCCTTCTGGAATAGAACCAGATGCGGATGTTCCGTGTGTTTCTGTTCCTGTCGACTGTGATGATGGACTTCCACTGTCTGTGCTTGTTACGGATCCTGTTTCACCGCTACTTAATGTAAATTGCGACGATACTGACGTGACAGATCCTGTCGTCAGTCCGGATGATGTACCTTCTAAAGTTCCGCTGCTTAATGAAGGCGCGGAACTTCGACCAGGAGTCGTTTGACTTGTGCTGAGAGCTCCGGATGACGATGTTTGCGTCTCGCTCGACGTTTCAGTAGGCCTAGTTTGTTCCGTGGAAGTTTCAGAACCATTTGGACCGCCTGTCGGCGTAGTTCTTGAAGACCCTTCGAGAATAGAACCAGATGCGGATGTTCCGTGTGTTTCTGTTCCTGTCGACTGTGATGATGGACTTCCACTGTCTGTGCTTGTTACGGATCCTGTTTCACCGCTACTTAATGTAAATTGCGACGATACTGACGTGACAGATCCTGTCGTCAGTCCGGATGATGTACCTTCTAAAGTTCCGCTGCTTAATGAAGGCGCGGAACTTCGACCAGGAGTCGTTTGACTTGTGCTGAGAGCTCCGGATGACGATGTTTGCGTCTCGCTCGACGTTTCAGTAGGCCTAGTTTGTTCCGTCGAAGTTTCAGAACCATTTGGACCGCCTGTCGGCGTAGTTCTTGAAGACCCTTCAGGAATAGAACCAGATGCGGATGTTCCGTGTGTTTCTGTTCCTGTCGACTGTGATGATGGACTTCCACTGTCTGTGCTTGTTACGGATCCTGTTTCACCGCTACTTAATGTAAATTGCGACGATACTGACGTGACAGATCCTGTCGTCCGTCCGGATGATGTACCTTCTAAAGTTCTGCTGCTTAATGAAGGCGCGGAACTTCGACCAGGAGTCGTTTGAATTGTGCTGACAATGCGTGTTGGCGATTCTGATCTCTTGCTTCTGGTTCCAGGCGTTGATTTAGTAGTGTGACCGGAGGAATACTTGATATCGTCTGCTGTTGATCGGCTAGATGTGATTCCAACTGTTGGCGAAAGGCTTCCACTTGTCGACTTTGTGGTGGATACAGCTGACCCGGTTGTCTTCGCACTCGTTGTAGGCTCGCTTGTTGCAGTTTCAACCGAAGGGGTTGACGTTCCTTCTAGCGACGTTCCGGTTTCGGTCGGAATCTCTGTTCTCTTGGGTGTTGGACTTGTTGTACTGGTTTTCGGCGTTGTTTCACGAGTACTTTTGCTTGTATGTACATGGCTGGACAATCCTGTTTCTGTGGATCTCGATGTTTGGGAGTGCAGTGATGACCCAACTTGTGACGTTCCAGTAGATTCGGACGTGCTAACTATATTCGTTTTCTGCGTTGTGCTTCCACTCACAGTTGTTCCAGTTCCGGATGACACAGTTTGCGTCTCGCTCGACGTCTCAGTAGGCCTAGTTTGTTCCGTCGAAGTTTCAGAACCATTTGGACCGCCTGTCGGCGTAGTTCTTGAAGACCCTTCAGGAATAGAACCAGATGCGGATGTTCCGTGTGTTTCTGTTCCTGTCGACTGTGATGATGGACTTCCACTGTCTGTGCTTGTTACGGATCCTGTTTCACCGCTACTTAATGTAAATTGCGACGATACTGACGTGACAGATCCTGTCGTCAGTCCGGATGATGTACCTTCTAAAGTTCCGCTGCTTAATGAAGGCGCGGAACTTCGACCAGAGTCGTTTGACTTGTGCTGAGAGCTCCGGATGACGATGTGTTTGCGTCTCGCTCGACGTTTCAGTAGGCCTAGTTTGTTCCGTCGAAGTTTCAGAACCATTTGGACCGCCTGTCGGCGTAGTTCTTGAAGACCCTTCAGAATAGAACCAGATGCGGATGTTCCGTGTGTTTCTGTTCCTGTCGACTGTGATGATGGACTTCCACTGTCTGTGCTTGTTACGGATCCTGTTTCACCGCTACTTAATGTAAATTGCGACGATACTGACGTGACAGATCCTGTCGTCCGTCCGGATGATGTACCTTCTAAAGTTCTGCTGCTTAATGAAGGCGCGGAACTTCGACCAGGAGTCGTTTGAATTGTGCTGACAATGCGTGTTGGCGATTCTGATCTCTTGCTTCTGGTTCCAGGCGTTGATTTAGTAGTGTGACCGGAGGAATACTTGATATCGTCTGCTGTTGATCGGCTAGATGTGATTCCAACTGTTGGCGAAAGGCTTCCACTTGTCGACTTTGTGGTGGATACAGCTGACCCGGTTGTCTTCGCACTCGTTGTAGGCTCGCTTGTTGCAGTTTCAACCGAAGGGGTTGACGTTCCTTCTAGCGACGTTCCGGTTTCGGTCGGAATCTCTGTTCTCTTGGGTGTTGGACTTGTTGTACTGGTTTTCGGCGTTGTTTCACGAGTACTTTTGCTTGTATGTACATGGCTGGACAATCCTGTTTCTGTGGATCTCGATGTTTGGGAGTGCAGTGATGACCCAACTTGTGACGTTCCAGTAGATTCGGACGTGCTAACTATATTCGTTTTCTGCGTTGTGCTTCCACTCACAGTTGTTCCAGTTCCGGATGACACAGTTTGCGTCTCGCTCGACGTCTCAGTAGGCCTAGTTTGTTCCGTCGAAGTTTCAGAACCATTTGGACCGCCTGTCGGCGTAGTTCTTGAAGACCCTTCAGGAATAGAACCAGATGCGGATGTTCCGTGTGTTTCTGTTCCTGTCGACTGTGATGATGGACTTCCACTGTCTGCGCTTGTTACGGATCCTGTTTCACCGCTACTTAATGTAAATTGCGACGATACTGACGTGACAGATCCTGTCGTCAGTCCGGATGATGTACCTTCTAAAGTTCCGCTGCTTAATGAAGGCGCGGAACTTCGACCAGGAGTCGTTTGACTTGTGCTGAGAGCTCCGGATGACGATGTTTGCGTCTCGCTCGACGTTTCAGTAGGCCTAGTTTGTTCCGTCGAAGTTTCAGAACCATTTGGACCGCCTGTCGGCGTAGTTCTTGAAGACCCTTCAGGAATAGAACCAGATGCGGATGTTCCGTGTGTTTCTGTTCCTGTCGACTGTGATGATGGACTTCCACTGTCTGTGCTTGTTACGGATCCTGTTTCACCGCTACTTAATGTAAATTGCGACGATACTGACGTGACAGATCCTGTCGTCAGTCCGGATGATGTACCTTCTAAAGTTCCGCTGCTTAATGTAGGCGCGGAACTTCGACCAGGAGTCGTTTGACTTGTGCTGAGAGCTCCGGATGACGATGTTTGCGTCTCGCTCGACGTTTCAGCAGGCCTAGTTTGTTCCGTCGAAGTTTCAGAACCATTTGGACCGCCTGTCGGCGTAGTTCTTGAAGACCCTTCAGGAATAGAACCAGATGCGGATGTTCCGTGTGTTTCTGTTCCTGTCGACTGTGATGATGGACTTCCACTGTCTGTGCTTGTTACGGATCCTGTTTCACCGCTACTTAATGTAAATTGCGACGATACTGACGTGACAGATCCTGTCGTCCGTCCGGATGATGTACCTTCTAAAGTTCTGCTGCTTAATGAAGGCGCGGAACTTCGACCAGGAGTCGTTTGAATTGTGCTGACAATGCGTGTTGGCGATTCTGATCTCTTTGCTTCTGGTTCCAGGCGTTGATTTAGTAGTGTGACCGGAGGAATACTTGATATCGTCTGCTGTTGATCGGCTAGATGTGATTCCAACTGTTGGCGAAAGGCTTCCACTTGTCGACTTTGTGGTGGATACAGCTGACCCGGTTGTCTTCGCACTCGTTGTAGGCTCGCTTGTTGCAGTTTCAACCGAAGGGGTTGACGTTCCTTCTAGCGACGTTCCGGTTTCGGTCGGAATCTCTGTTCTCTTGGGTGTTGGACTTGTTGTACTGGTTTTCGGCGTTGTTTCACGAGTACTTTTGCTTGTATGTACATGGCTGGACAATCCTGTTTCTGTGGATCTCGATGTTTGGGAGTGCAGTGATGACCCAACTTGTGACGTTCCAGTAGATTCGGACGTGCTAACTATATTCGTTTTCTGCGTTGTGCTTCCACTCACAGTTGTTCCAGTTCCGGATGACACAGTTTGCGTCTCGCTCGACGTCTCAGTAGGCCTAGTTTGTTCCGTCGAAGTTTCAGAACCATTTGGACCGCCTGTCGGCGTAGTTCTTGAAGACCCTTCAGGAATAGAACCAGATGCGGATGTTCCGTGTGTTTCTGTTCCTGTCGACTGTGATGATGGACTTCCACTGTCTGTGCTTGTTACGGATCCTGTTTCACCGCTACTTAATGTAAATTGCGACGATACTGACGTGACAGATCCTGTCGTCAGTCCGGATGATGTACCTTCTAAAGTTCCGCTGCTTAATGAAGGCGCGGAACTTCGACCAGGAGTCGTTTGACTTGTGCTGAGAGCTCCGGATGACGATGTTTGCGTCTCGCTCGACGTTTCAGTAGGCCTAGTTTGTTCCGTCGAAGTTTCAGAACCATTTGGACCGCCTGTCGGCGTAGTTCTTGAAGACCCTTCAGGAATAGAACCAGATGCGGATGTTCCGTGTGTTTCTGTTCCTGTCGACTGTGATGATGGACTTCCACTGTCTGTGCTTGTTACGGATCCTGTTTCACCGCTACTTAATGTAAATTGCGACGATACTGACGTGACAGATCCTGTCGTCCGTCCGGATGATGTACCTTCTAAAGTTCTGCTGCTTAATGAAGGCGCGGAACTTCGACCAGAGTCGTTTGAATTGTGCTGACAATGCGTGTTGGCGATTCTGATCTCTTGCTTCTGGTTCCAGGCGTTGATTTAGTAGTGTGACCGGAGGAATACTTGATATCGTCTGCTGTTGATCGGCTAGATGTGATTCCAACTGTTGGCGAAAGGCTTCCACTTGTCGACTTTGTGGTGGATACAGCTGACCCGGTTGTCTTCGCACTCGTTGTAGGCTCGCTTGTTGCAGTTTCAACCGAAGGGGTTGACGTTCCTTCTAGCGACGTTCCGGTTTCGGTCGGAATCTCTGTTCTCTTGGGTGTTGGACTTGTTGTACTGGTTTTCGGCGTTGTTTCACGAGTACTTTTGCTTGTATGTACATGGCTGGACAATCCTGTTTCTGTGGATCTCGATGTTTGGGAGTGCAGTGATGACCCAACTTGTGACGTTCCAGTAGATTCGGACGTGCTAACTATATTCGTTTTCTGCGTTGTGCTTCCACTCACAGTTGTTCCAGTTCCGGATGACACAGTTTGCGTCTCGCTCGACGTCTCAGTAGGCCTAGTTTGTTCCGTCGAAGTTTCAGAACCATTTGGACCGCCTGTCGGCGTAGTTCTTGAAGACCCTTCAGGAATAGAACCAGATGCGGATGTTCCGTGTGTTTCTGTTCCTGTCGACTGTGATGATGGACTTCCACTGTCTGCGCTTGTTACGGATCCTGTTTCACCGCTACTTAATGTAAATTGCGACGATACTGACGTGACAGATCCTGTCGTCAGTCCGGATGATGTACCTTCTAAAGTTCCGCTGCTTAATGAAGGCGCGGAACTTCGACCAGGAGTCGTTTGACTTGTGCTGAGAGCTCCGGATGACGATGTTTGCGTCTCGCTCGACGTTTCAGTAGGCCTAGTTTGTTCCGTCGAAGTTTCAGAACCATTTGACCGCCTGTCGGCGTAGTTCTTGAAGACCCTTCAGGAATAGAACCAGATGCGGATGTTCCGTGTGTTTCTGTTCCTGTCGACTGTGATGATGGACTTCCACTGTCTGTGCTTGTTACGGATCCTGTTTCACCGCTACTTAATGTAAATTGCGACGATACTGACGTGACAGATCCTGTCGTCAGTCCGGATGATGTACCTTCTAAAGTTCCGCTGCTTAATGTAGGCGCGGAACTTCGACCAGGAGTCGTTTGACTTGTGCTGAGAGCTCCGGATGACGATGTTTGCGTCTCGCTCGACGTTTCAGTAGGCCTAGTTTGTTCCGTCGAAGTTTCAGAACCATTTGGACCGCCTGTCGGCGTAGTTCTTGAAGACCCTTCAGGAAAAGAACCAGATGCGGATGTTCCGTGTGTTTCTGTTCCTGTCGACTGTGATGATGGACTTCCACTGTCTGTGCTTGTTACGGATCCTGTTTCACCGCTACTTAATGTAAATTGCGACGATACTGACGTGACAGATCCTGTCGTCAGTCCGGATGATGTACCTTCTAAAGTTCCGCTGCTTAATGAAGGCGCGGAACTTCGACCAGAGTCGTTTGACTTGTGCTGAGAGCTCCGGATGACGATGTTTGCGTCTCGCTCGACGTTTCAGTAGGCCTAGTTTGTTCCGTCGGAAGTTTCAGAACCATTTGGGCCGCCTGTCGGCGTAGTTCTTGAAGACCCTTCAGGAAAAGAACCAGATGCGGATGTTCCGTGTGTTTCTGTTCCTGTCGACTGTGATGATGGACTTCCACTGTCTGTGCTTGTTACGGATCCTGTTTCACCGCTACTTAATGTAAATTGCGACGATACTGACGTGACAGATCCTGTCGTCAGTCCGGATGATGTACCTTCTAAAGTTCCGCTGCTTAATGAAGGCGCGGAACTTCGACCAGGAGTCGTTTGACTTGTGCTGAGAGCTCCGGATGACGATGTTTGCGTCTCGCTCGACGTTTCAGTAGGCCTAGTTTGTTCCGTCGAAGTTTCAGAACCATTTGGACCGCCTGTCGGCGTAGTTCTTGAAGACCCTTCAGGAATAGAACCAGATGCGGATGTTCCGTGTGTTTCTGTTCCTGTCGAATGTGATGATGGACTTCCACTGTCTGTGCTTGTTACGGATCCTGTTTCACCGCTACTTAATGTAAATTGCGACGAAGCTGACGTGAAAGAACCTGTCGTCCGTCCGGATGATGTACCTTCTAAAGTTTCACTTCTTTCAAGTGTAATCCCTGTCGACGGCGTGAAGGTCGATATTGTGGACCTTCGACCCGGGATCGTTTGACTTGTTTTGGTAGTTTGTTTTGACGATTCTGGTCTTCGACTACTTCCATGCTTCGATTCGGTCTGTTCATTGTAAGCTGGACTTGTTTTTTGTGGTCTTGTGAATGTGATTTGGGGTGTGCCGCTTTCGGCCGTGTCGTAGCTTACAGTTTCGCCTGATATTCCGCTTTGGGCCATTTCACCGCTTTCATGCTGGGTTGTGCTAATGTCGGGGTAACTTGATTCTGTTGTTTCTTTTTGTGTGTTTGACACTTCTGTTCTATCCTGTGTTGGGGTCTTCTCTATTTCCGTGTTTTTCTGCGATCCTGTATGGTCTGCTGTCATCTCATTTGTCGATGGTTGGTCTTCTGATCCAGTTTCTTGTCTGATCGTTGTAACAGTATAATGTGATTTTTCTGTGCCTGTTTCAAACGCTTGACTTGTTCTCGGGCTTTGAGTTTCCCTTCTGGTTGTGAGGTTTTGTGATTCTGTTGTGTCGTTGTTTGAAGCCTTGCAGTCTTGAGGTATTGCATCGACTTCTATTCCTTCTTTATATAGAGTTCTATTGAGTTGTTCTGGTTAAAATAGAAAGCAGTAAAGCTGTATTGTGTTAATCCACTTGTTATATATCTATATGTCTATCTTCAATTGTGTTGTTACTTTCTAGTGTAATTATAGATACATTTAGCAATTTGAATTTTCTTTCAGTGTTCTGGTGCATATTTGAATAATTTTAGATATTCAAAGTTATTCAACATTTCTTTCGTATATTTTTTCTGCGTATCCTGAAGATTTTAAAGCTGACTTTCAACTTTACTTGTCAGCTAATTGTGTGTCGGAGAGTATAAAAGTTAGTTATGTCATTAGGAGGGTTCATTAGGAGGGTTCCAGAAGAGGTGCAGTTTTTAAACTCTTATTTTAAAACCATGTACTTCGAAAAACTCAATTTCCCTTTGCCATGCCAAAGCAAAGTTCGACGCTACTTGACACATTTATTTCGTCATATAAATTTGCTGAAAATCACTTTTTATGTTCAAACGAATGTTCATTTTAAAATGCATGGTTCCGAAGGTTTCTGCTGCAATTTTGTGCCCTAAGATAACGAAAAAGTCGCCTTCATCAGTTTCAATTTTATAACTTGCTCGACATCTCGAATGTTGGTTTTACTGTCATAGCATCCGACGGACCGTTTTTGAACCACCGGAATATGAAGCTTTTGTGTAAATCGTTTGGTGACTTGACTGCGACAATTTGCTGCCGTTGCTTATACCATCTAGTTGTAAACTCCCATTTTACGGCATTCCTATCCGATACTTTATTCTGCATCTAAATGGAATTGCTGGAGAAGCTTCCATGTAGGCATGCAACTTATATACACACTACATGCCTGTTTAAGTTCACAGTCATCGAAAATAATATAAAATGCGTCAAAGTTGTTACTAAAGACTTCAAATTTATAGAAGGCTATAAAAGCCAGTAAATGTTGGACCTGAAGGCAGCAATGAAAATGTAAGCATTCGAAGAACCTCTATGATTCGAAGAACCTCTATGATCCAGCAGCAACGTAGTAGTAATGTTTAACGCTTTTTTGAATCATTCTGTTATGTAGGACCTGCATGTACAGTACTTTACTCTTTAATTAGTTTGCTTGGCTTCATTTTACACCTATATGCTGATGACATTCAAAACTACCGGACTTGACTGGACTCTGTCTGTGTCTGTCTGCCTGTCTGTCTCTCTGTCTGTTCCTCTCTCTCTCTCTCTCTCTCTCTCTCTCTCTCTCTCTCTCTCTCTCTCTCGCTCTCTCATGGCCTGACCCCGTTCATTCTTACCTCAGTTTTTACTTCCTCAATCAGTTCAATACAGAAGTTGGTCTCGCTTTTTATGATGCGACTCCAAAGGCGGGAGCGCCTCTAAGTACAAATAGTCAAACGGGCGCTATACAAATTACAAATGTTACATTACATTTCATGCTGATATTTAAACTTAATACTTTAATCATTCCGATCTGTCACGCTTGTTTTGGAGATGTTTTACAAATTGCATACCTATTTTAAAGTAACCGAGTGAATTGACAGCCGTTGTTCGAAACGACAAACCTGCTGTCTATTAAGCAAACTTGCTTTATATTCAAAGAGCGTCAGAAAATTGCAGAGGCCGCAAACTGGCTCACGTACCTTCAATCGTGTCCAGGGGTTTCATAAGAACTTTAAGCATGTCGTTGATCATGTGAAGTTTCTTTCCGTCGTGATTTTGAAGGGGCGCTGTGTCGGCTGGGGTGATAATTGTAACCATCGCCATGGCAGCCAGAGCGACAAATGACGTCATGGCTAAGTATCGCGGATGTATCTTCCACTGAAATAGAACAGAGACAAAAAATGATCAAGGCTTCTCACGGCTATCAGCGGCGATAATCAATTCACCCCGATTATTTCCTCCGTCTGCAATAACAGGCCCGCCTATACAGAAATTAGGCCCTACGTAACTTATAGTTAAGAGATTAGGGTTAGGGTTAACCATAACCCTAACCCTACGCAGAAATAATGGTGACTAAATAAAGGGGTGAGTTTAAAAAAACAAGTACCATGGCGGCATACACTAACCGGATAAAGTCTCCGCAAAAGTGTCACACACTAGGATTTCCAAAGTCATAGAAAATTAGTATTCCGGTTTCTTCGTCTATTCGCCAAGAAATGATGGGTTCGTTGCTTTTCAAACAACTGCATAAGTGTAATATAAGTGTCTATAGAATAAATTCTGATATTCTGTTGGTATTGGTGGGTGAATGATCCTCTTCTAACTAGCTGAACATTGTGGGAGCGAACGAAGCTTTCGCCAACCGCTCCTTCGTCATCGCCGTTTGGAACTTTACCGAAAACTGTTACTTCTTACTTAATCGTTTCACTGACTGTTTTAAAATCAGACTTGAATTTGCACTTAAGTCGGCTTACACTGTTCACGGTGTGTGACTCATCTCGCACTTATGATTCTTCACTTAGTAAATGATTTGCTGTGCATTAACAACCGTGTAATAATAATAATAATAATAATAATAATAATAATAATAATAATAATATGCGACATTCCATGCAGTCGACATTTACCATCTAAAAATCTTTTCAATGAACATTAAAGGCATCCTAACTTAACCCTCAATCAGTTCAAAACAAAACATCCTTACCATCAGTTTTAAAGGCGGCACAGCAGTGGCGGCTCCACCGGGGGGCCAAGGGGGGCCCGTGCCCCCTATTGAGTGCCTGGCCCCCCCAGTGGCCCTCCAATTGGGACCCTATACTTAATGCTACATACATTAAACAACAAATGGTTGGCCCCCATGAATATAAGTTGCCACCCCAACGGCCCCCCCACTTGCCAAATCCTAGAGCCGCCACTGCGGCACAGGATATGATCATTGGCGTCAACTTCGATAAAAAAAGTGGAGTCCAAACCCCTATGCCTTTCCCTTCCCTACGGAAGCCTCTCGAAAAGTGGGAGCGGGAGGAGTTTCGAGCCTAGAGGCTTAATAGAAGTATACGCCGATAAATACTGTATAATGTTGCCATTGAAAACCTGTTTCAAGCTATCTTTTAATCAGTGGCGTAGCAATATGCTCGGGGGCCCTTGGCGAAAAACGGGCAGGGGGCCCTTTCCAGAGACGGTCTGACAAGTTTGCGAAAATGTTGACGACCTTTTTTGCTTGTCGGGCTTCCGATCTGACAACTTTACAACTTTACGAGAAAAAAATTTGTTGGCTCGGGTCGGGGGCCTTTTGCAGGTTGGGGGCCCTTGGCATTTGGCCAGGTTGTCCATATGGCTGCTACGACCCTGTTTTTAATTAATAATATTCAATGACTGCGAAGATATAATTATAATCACTGACCTTGTTTAGTTCATCCAAAGTTCGGATTTACGAGGGCGAGCAAGAGATAATAATAACGAAGCCTTTACGAAAGGCGGCGAAAGTCTGCAAAGAGACAATGACGACTCAATCAGAACCATTGCAAATCTAAACTTAGAACTTCTAAAGCGCCACTTCATAACGCATAGAAGCATCAAACGAAATTCTCGTATCACATTATGAATTATGCCAATGGTTCCCAAAGCTGTTCGATCTTCGGCTCCCTTGTCAAATCCAGCTTTTTCTGAGGCTTCCGTGTAAAATTCGAATAATTATTACCAAAAGTTCCAAAAGTCTTGAAAGAAAATACGAAGAAAATTATGATTAATTTCTGATAATTCACGGTTCCCCAGCTCACGCTCTGGGACGCACATAATTAGGCACAAGATCAAGCGCCGATGGGCGTCCCACCTGTAAAGTGCATAGGGCCTATTCGCTCGCTTGTGCACGCAGGCGTTTAAATCTTATGGAGGGAAATCCTCCAGCCAAAGCAAAGCGTCGTATACTGCAGTCAATAACTCCTCTCTATTAGGATTAGTGCACAAAGCTCCTTGCCGCAGTTGAAACGTTACCTTGCCGCAGTAATCTGAACGTTCGATCAATCAATCAAAGCCACTATTAATGCCTATGGCATCAGCCGATATCAATCCAAATCAATTCAATCAATCAATCAGTCAGAACCAGGCGCCACTATCATAATGGCTGGAGGGCATCAGCCGATGATGAATATGTATAATTAACAATAAAACGAATAATAACACTAAAAATGGTTAAAATGTCAGTTCAGCAGAGAACCTGGGTAAATGCTAAATGGCCGACAAGCGGAAAGATCATGTCGAAATGAACAGCCGTCGGCCATTCTGGAGGGGGATTTCTCTCGGCCAAGTCAAACAGACAGGTATGTTTTAAGACCGGGTCTGAAAGATGATAAAGTGTTAGTTATGCGAAGTGATATTGGTAATGAATTCCTGAGCCGAAGGGCCACACACTGCGAAACAGCTATAGTGGCTAGTGCCAATGACTGTGCGAGTATGAGGAACAGCAAATGAAAGTCCTGCCGAATACCTAGTGGAGTGATTAGTAGGTCGATAGATAAGTCGCATCTTAAGATTATTTGGTTCATTATATAACATGATAACATGGCGTTAATATACTAAAAGACAAATATTATAATTAATTCGGTGCTTGATAGGAAGCCAGTGTAGAGACTGTCTAGCTGGGGTTATATGATTTTTAGTGCGGACTGGCGGAACCCGACCTCCGAAAATATCTGATCGCTGCCACTCCTTGTTCGGTCATTTCGCCCCCGTTGGTCTCGTGCAGCCGTGAGTGAGTGAGTGAGTGAGTGAGTGAGTGAGTGAGTGAGTGAGTGAGTGAGTGAGTGAGTGAGTGAGTGAGTGAGGAGGGACAGTTGAGGGATCACAAAACAGTTAAGGCGCTGTCCAAGTAGTATTTGCATTGCTTTTCCTCCATGATGCCCTAACTGGAATGCCTGAGAACCTACCTATTTCCAACTCAAGGTAATCACAGTGATATCACAGTGGACTTCTAAGTGCTCACCCAAAACGCTGCTAGGCCTATATACAGTAAATGCCTTGTTGCATTACATTACAAAAGTAGTTTAGAATTCGAAGAGCTATTAAAATCGCTCAATTTTCATTTGAGAAATATCAATTGTAATGTTTTTCGACAAAAACCAAACCTACATATTTTGATTTCGAGCCAATATTTTATAATTGTGTGATTTTAAAGGCTGAAACTCGACAATGCTAAAGTAATTTAAGATAAGCATTAAGCAGTCATGTCGTTTAAAGTTGTTTTGTCGTCGAGTAACTAATTATATTTCTTTTGCAAGTTGGACGAACTTGCGCCATTCTCCGGTAATTTGCTGCTACTTGGCAAATTGATGAAACGATGGTCTTTATCTACAACTTTCTAACTCGTAAAAGTGACCAATTCTAACATTGACATTCTATATTCGAGATGGGATCAGTCTTGAAATTTTCGCAAAATCGAGACATCGGTTAAACGAAAAGAAACTGAAAAACTAGTTCTGTTATACAATAATACTCGACATAGGCTATACTTTTCGTAGGTTCGGAGCTTCCTTTTCGCTTTTCGGAAATGCATAATAGCATTGGCTCATCTGTAGCCATTTCTAGTGTGGTTTGTCAAAGCAGAGTTAATGAAAGCGTAGGCACTGCTGATAAAGTGCTACATTCTGGACACGGAGACATAGACACAGGCTCTTGATGTTAAATCAAGCCTTGTCAAATATGCAAAACAATAAGTGCAAATTTGAATTGACTGCTGTACGCATCAAAAGTCCATACTAAGGAATAAGCCTATATGATTAATTTCTGCTGTGTCTGGCCTTCGGATTCAAAAGTGAACGTAAATTTGATGCTTTTATTAAGTAGCTACGACTAATAGACTACTTTTTGTTGCAGGTTGTCTTTTTAAAATTAAATTATTCATTTTCCGCTTAGTTTACATTTTTATATCGTTATAATCTTAGAAAGCGAAATTTAATGCCATTTTTCCAGAGGCGGTTTTAGTTGGTGCAAGGGTATGTAGCCCCCAGATTTTAGCTTTGCCCCCAAATTTTGGCGATGACCATTCTTTTTAACAGACTTTTCGTGATTTGAAGCCCCATTTGCTACGCGGTCACAGACTAGGGTATAGTCCCCCCAGTAATAATTTCCTAGAACCGCCACTGCAGTCCCCATTTTCTGCAAAAATATTTCGATAGCGTATGCCCTGGTTGTGTCCCGGCTATTATGGGGCTATATCAATCGATGGTTAACTCTTTACATTGCGATTTCTATAGCAGCAATTTCATCCTGATATCTCATACTCTGTAACTTTTTGAATTTCTACAAATCTACGCACTTTAAATTACTGTGTCTTGCTAACTTGCTCAAAACGTTCATGTAGATTTACATTGCTAACATACCACGAACCGTTTCGGTCGAAATGTCTTTGTCGTCTCGATCCGATATATTGTATATTTACACAGAAAACCTAAGCATTAAATGAAAATGCCTGCTTCTCTCTCTCTTGCTTCGCCCCTTAAAATGCTCTCGAAAGACAGCAGCAATAATCCGCAGGACTTTTTGAAAAGCGGTGTTTTAATTGACTTGTATGGATTAAGCATAAAGAAAGCTGCCTAAGCGGTTTTGGCGTATCGAGCTTGCATCTGGCGACTTTGTGCGGTTCGCACGCCCAAACTAATAGCAATCAGCACAGCCTGCTCCCCGCCAATACCATTAGTCAAGAAGTAAGTATGTCAGTGTGCGCGTGCGCCGGACTGTTTGCTGGAAAAGTTATCTGCCTTCGAAATTTTTGGACATATCGCAATTATTATTATTGCCGATGAAGTCGATGCTGTGACATTCCCGAGAAATTGCAATGACGCCAAGAGAAAATGGTATAATCGATGTGGACCTCCACTCTACGAACGTCTCTCGAATATACGTACGTGAGTTTTTCGATTCGGCGAAATGACTTTCTGAAGACAAAGCTACTCTTACTAACGCGCGATGCAGTTAGCCTAAAACCAAGGCCGTCGTTAAGATTAACACGGACGTTTGAAAAAACACATTTGACGTTTGGATCGAGCCTTTTTGTCGATATTCAAATCAGATTAAGTCATCCTTGTGTGGAGCGTGCGGAAAAACGACAAATTGAGACGCACCTTCCCTCCACTACTTTCACGCCCACAGATTAAAACTGAACCTGTTGACTTTTCTGGTACTTTCTGGAAAAACTCACTTTGCAGAAATCAATGCAAGGATTGCAGTGCGATTGCCATAAGATTGTCTGTGAGGGTCCATAAGGCACAGTGTTTATTCTAGGCCTTCTCTGGGGGGAATTCCCCCATCCAAAGTTTGAAATTCCCCCCCCCAATTTTTTGACATTTTGGCAAGTATTATGACCTCCACAATGTGGGGATATAAATCTTTTTAAAAACTTTGAAAATCTTTAAAAACACATTTGAAATGTTAAGGTAGTCGGATTTCGGGGGTATATATACCGATATACCCCTACTCCCCCGTCGCTACTCCCCTGCCCCATGGGATACGCCACAATGTCTCGTATCGTCGCCCGCAGCCTTGTCTCTCCGACAAAACACGGACAGAGGCGGTTCACGCATCGGAGGATTGTCAGTCACGCGTCATCCGTGCTCTCTATGACGTCAATTGCGCTGGTTCATTGAAAACAAGCGTTGGCGGCGAAATCACCGACAGGCTTCAAGATCTAATCGCTTATCGAATACGCTGGTCATACTACTGTGTCGCTCGTTCGCTGTTAGAGAATTCAATACCAGTGTAAGACGTATACAGTATCCGCTATAGGATCTGTATAGCCCTATCGATTGTTGGAGATTTTTAAATAGTTACACGTCCCACGTTTTGCTGTCTGGTGTCTGGTATACAGTAATAGATAGGCGCCTCGTTAATAGCGTCTCCCAAAGTGGGTCGGTTGCATTCGGCTTTAATGCAAGGCCTTCATCGTCTGACAAATTATTGTTTTTAAATTAAAAATTAAAATCAAATTTTAAGAATAAAAATTAAACTTTATAAAAATAAAACTTTTCTATCTTCAAAGGAAATAAAATTCGTCTAGATTTTCGCTCATAACCTTTAGCCTACTTTTGGACTTTAGGTCAACAGTGGCGTAGCGTGCACTCCTGCCACCCATGACTCCTGGAAAAAATGCCGCCCCAATTTGCTCTTATTATACCCGACAAGCAAAAAAGGTCGTCGCCTCTGAATTTGCCGCCTCTTCTAAATTTTGCCGCCCTTTCGCTCAAACTCCTCGACAGAACCCGACAAGCAAAAAAGGTCGTCGCCGCCGAATTTGCTGCCCCTTATACATTTTGCCGCCCCCTTCGCCTGCGCCTTCGCCAAAACTCCCACAAGCAAAAAAGGTCTCTTCCAAAATTTGCCGCCCCCATCATGTGTGCCGCCCATGGCTAAAGCCATGGTAGCCTTGAGTTGCACGATAAGAGCTAGAACTGTCTGTCGCCAAAGATTGCAGTCAATTTTGGATATTAAAAACGAACAATCGTCTGCACATATTCAAATATGTTTAAAAACACGACAGGAATTAATAGTTAATCATATCTCTGACACAAATATTTGATATACATTCGCTGTGTAAACGCGCGCTCAACATTGCTTTAAAGTGCAACAATTGATAATTAATTATTGGATTATAATAATTATTCGGAGAGTTATGATTGGCGACGATATAAGATCGGAACAGTCAAATTACAGACAAATCTATTTCAATTCGACTAGAAGCTTAAACGATGAGGTCATGAATTAACTCTGATACGATGCATAGCAAGGACTCTGATTAGGCAAATCATACAAAGTCAAAATGGTGTTATTGGCGTACAGTGACAATGGAACAAATAAAATTAACATACTGTTAAATGCGCGAATTTTAACAAGAAGTTTTAGACTAGATCTGCAATAATATCTGCCAGTCGCTGACATTTTTCTCTTTCTTTGCTACATCATCAGTAATTATTTCTATCAAATAGTAACACATGGTTCTGCACCTTTACACTGTAGGTTATATATAGATGAAATAAATAAAGCAGTAACACAAATAATTATAATAAAAATAATAATGTAATAAATAGAATCAACCAAAGATTTCGTTAGTTCCAGCATTACAAACTTACAAAGTTAAAAACAAACACAGTTGAATCAGCACCAGTGGTTTATATTGACTCATTAGAAAATCAATTTTGACAATATTTTCAGTTTATTTCATTTATATGCCGTACGTTCCTACTGTACACCTAACCACATAATTAAACATAATGCTTTTAAAGAGGAAACTAATCAGAATCTAACCCCAAACTAACCCCAGGCCACATTTCGTAGGCATTCGCTGTAAATGAGAGACAGTTGTGGGCAATTGTTTAATTGTAGGTCGTACTGGCCACAATGAGGGTAAATGTTATGGGTTCATAAATCTCACATAATTAATTATTACTGTTTAGTAATAAATTTACAATAATTGTCTGTCTAATGAAATGTGTCGAAACTGAACTAAGCTTAATAAATATATTTTAGTTAATTTGAGCAAGAATGCTGAAACTTTGACCGATTGACCTTCGAGGTCCCCCATTTCCAGGGCCTCATTTTGAAGGCCCAGTACACCGCTGCCTAAATAATAGACCTTTTGTTTTACGCATGGATGCATTTGACTGCATCCTTTGCTCATAAGGCTATAAACAACTTTCGCATTGCGATTTAACGGGTAATTATAAATTGAAATACTCAATTCCGGAAGGCAATGTCCTGATATCAATGAAACGATGCTTCGAAGTGAAATAACAGTCATGTACGAAGACGCAAGAACTACTCAACAGGAACCGCTAATGCAAAACTTCAAACATATCCCTATCTAAAGCGTTTCATATTGCTTTGTGTTCAAAATGCTTTCCATCAGAAAAAAACGCACATACTCTATAGTTTGATAAATCTATAAAACAGAAAAGATGTATCAGGAATTTATGTTCACAACAAACTATATTATAATGGTTTTCACGCAAGCTACCGCTCCCTAAAGCACTTGAAATCGCGTTGTTATTATTAAACGAAATCAGAATGTAGCGTGGATTTAGTCTAGCCTGCAGTTTGCATCTCAATTATTTAAAGCACAGTGATGACTTTCAAATATTATTGTGTTGGAAAATGTAAACAACGCTAACGGAAATTAAACTCGAAAATTATACAGATGATGGCCAGAATAAAGAAAAAGTTCCTCTGATGACTAAATAGGCTTTGAATACGCAGAAAAATCAGCATACATACGCTCGTGCATTACAGTCTGCCTCTCTGTATTGTTATCGTTGTCGTTGTCATCATTATCATCGTTCCTCTGAATCAACGACTGTTAATGTTGCCTATAAACGGAAGAGCAGACCCGACAGTCCAATCATGAGTGAAAGTAGTAGTGCAGTAGTGGTAGTAGTAGTAATAAGCTTAGTAGTAGTAGTAGTAGTAGTAGTAGTAGTAGTAGTAGTAGTAGTAGTAGTAGTAGAAGCAGCAGTAGTAGTAGTAGTAGCTGTTGTTGTTGTTGTAATAATAATAATAATAATAATAATAATAATAAATTAATAATAATAATAATAATAATAATAATAATAATAATAATAATAATAATAATAATAATAATAATAATAATAATAATAATAATAATAATAATAATAATAATAATAATAATAGCAATAATGTGAGTTGCGTCTAAATGTTTGTCATGCTCTGTTGCATATTCCAATATTCCAATATTTATTATTGTATAAGTGGAGATAATGTGGACCCTATGTCTCTAAAGCAACATTTCGTCTTGATTCGGCATAATATTAATAATAAATATTGTCAGAAAATGCAAGCCTTCTTTGACGAATATCAATAAATAACAAATCATCAGCAAATTGAAAATAGTTTTTCGGAACTTTTGGCCTTCTTGGTTGGTTGTCGTGCGGATCACTTCACATCATCAGCTACACTATTCGATGTAAGACGTTTTGATGCGCGCGAATTTTGACGGAACCGGTCGCTGTTTTCGTCGACCAGTTACGACGACGAATTCCCGCGTTTCGTTGTTTTCGCTAGTCGATTGGCGAGACAGGATACTTGAGCGTCAGCGGCTCGAGGACCACCTGTTGAACAACCGGGAGATAGACAGCAGTGCACGCCGCCAACGAGGAATTCGACGCCGCGGCAGGCGACACCGCCGCCGCCGTTGGTTCTACGCCCTTAGTGTCGGAATCGGGCGAAGCGGAAGAGGAACAGGGTACGGCGACGCATTGCAGCATGGGAAAGTCACGTGATAATGAAGTGTCCGATGATGACGATTTGGTCGCACGCGATTCGTTCGTTGATTCGGTCTGTGCGTGGTCGCCGTTGTTCGAACGACGGTGGCCTCGGTCTCCTCCTCCTCCTCCTTCTCCTCCTCTTCCTCCTCCTTCTTCTTCTTGTTCCAGGTCTTTCTTCTTATCGGTGGTTTCATGCGCACCGACGTCGACGAACGAGCAGTAATTCGGTCTCGATATCTTGTTTGGCGAACAAGGGTCGTCGTGGCCGTGGACGACACGTGCGCCACGGTTGCGTTTCTTGTGACGGCGATGACGTTGCCTGACGCCGCTGTCACTGGAGCCCAGAGGACCGGCCGCAGCGGCGCTGTGGCCTGTCCCAGGGACTGAACCGGCACCATCCCGGTCGTCGATCCCGGGAGCGCCGTTCGTGCTTTCGGTCGTCTCGATACGCCGAGAGGAGGGAGAGATGCTCCGATCGACTGGTGGTGGCCTTCCGCTTTCTATGCCGTAATACTGTTTCCACGTGGATTCAGAGTCTCCTCCTCCTCCTCCTCCTCCTCCTCCTCCTGCTCCGCCTCCATCCACCGGCGATCCGTCGAAGTCCATGTCCTCGCGGTCGAGCTTCGGCGGCTGCGACTCGTCCGGTTCGGTCGCCACGGCCTCGGACACGACCAGCCGGGGCAGGTCCGGCTCCGGAGCCGCGAACCAGTCGTCGGCGGCGGCGGCGTCTTCTGCTTCGGTCGGCTGCTCCGTCTGACCGTCGTCGCCTGCAATTCGAAGGGCGTCTGACTCTGCTGGGACCCTGATGGTGGTCGGTCCTTCCGGATCATTACCGTCGTTGGGGGCGCATGTGACCGTCGACTGATGATGCTCGGACTGGAGCAGCGTCGAATCGTTCGGAAGAGAGGAGAGGAGGAGGAGGAGGATATGGCGACGTGGGCGGCGGTCGAAACGGTAGAATCGGATTCCTCTTTGGACTCCGTTGGATCCACTCTTGTCTGTTCTTGTAGAGCGGCGGTGGTGGCAGCAGCTGTGGTACAGCGTGCCACAGCAACAGCAGCAGCAGCAGCGGCGCCATCTCCCGAGCTGCTCCCGTGGATCTTAAGCATGTGCGTCTTCAGGAAGTACTTATTGCACAGCGCCTTCGAGCAGATCTCGCACGTCACTCGACCGCCGTTGCTCGACGATGACGACGGGTCTCTGGCGGTCTTCGTGGCAGCAGCGGCTGATTCTGCGTCGCTGCCCCCGGCGGGTGGTCCGTGATATGGTTGACGGTGGCGGCGGCGGAAGAACTGATGACGCCAGACGAGCCGAGGAAGCCCGGGACGTAGCCAGAGGAGCAGGAGGAGGAGGAGGAGGAGAAGGAGGGTTTCGTCAGCTCAGGTCCTCCCGGGTCCGACGTCTTGAACCCGTGCGTCTTGTGCTTGTGCGTCTTGAGGAAGTACTTGCTGCAGAACTCCTTGTTGCAGATCTCGCAGTACGCCTCCGGATCGATCCCGGACTTCTTCAGGGCGTCGTCGGTGAATTTCTCGCCCCTCGCTCCTCCAGTCTTCGCCTCCTTGGCGGCCGAGTGCTTACCGCCCGACCAAGACCGCTTCTGCCTGTCGTGTTTCGCCGGAGGACACTGCTGCTGCTGCTGCTGCTGCTGCTGCTGCTTGAACAGTTCGGCAATTGACGCCGAGACTGATTGGCTCTTGTTGTCCACCATGGCTGCCTCGATCGGCCGCATGTTGTAGCAGTTCTTGGCAATCAGACCAATGGCCGTCGTCAGGTCTTCGTCTTTCCTGGTCGAAATCTTGAAGTTGCCTTTGTCGAAGTTCGGGAAGTTGGTCTGAAGTTTGTCGAACGTCGACTTGGCTGCGTCTCTTTTCATCTCCTTGACGGCGTTCTTCAGACCCAGTTCGGCTGCGATGCTCATGAACGTCTTCGCGATATCGCCATGCTTCTGCGACAGTTGATCCAGATTCAGGAGCGGTGTCCGAGCGTCCTGCAAGAGCAGGTCACTGTCCGCCCTCAGGAGACCGTCGATCCCGAAACTCGGATCCATGAGACCGTGGACCTTGAGTTTGTGCGTCTTTAAAAAGTACTTGTTGCAGACCTCCTTGTTGCAGACGTCGCACGCAACGCGGTCGGACATCATCTTGCTGGCATCGGCACTGCCTCCGGCCGCCGCCGCCGCCGCTGCCGCCATTGCAGCGGCTGCGGCCATCGCCCGGTTCATGGAGTCCACCTGGAGGAGCTCGCTGGCCAGTCCGAAGCCCTCCGGCTTGATGCTGTGCGCGGTCAGGAGGTGAATCATCAGACCGTAGCGGTTCGAAAGATGCTTCTTGCACAGGCAGCAGACCGATTCCTCGCTGCTGCTGCTGCTGCTGCCTCGGCCCTGGGTGTCCGTCTGAGGCGGCGATCCGAACGACCCGTCGTCCGGCAATTTCAACGACAGAGTCGGGTTCTTGACGACGAGGTTCTCGCCCGGTTCCGCTTCGCTGGACGCCGTCGAGAACAGCCTGGCGCCTCCATCGACGAGTCCCAGGGCGGACGCCTGCTGCTGTCTCTTGAGGAGGAGGAGCGGACCGCCGTCGCTGTCGTCCAGCGGGATGCCGTGTTTCTCGCGGCGGTGAACCTTCAGGAAGTACATGTTACAAAACTCCTTTCGACACAGTTCGCACTGAGCCGTCTGGTCCTTCGCGAACCCGGGGGACGACGACGACAGCAGGGCGTTCTTGCCGGCGACCGAGTGCGTCGTTTCGGCGGCGGCGGAATTGTTCTCGATGTTCTGGAGCTCGACGAGGGTGTTGAGCGACGACGACGCGAAGCTCGCCGTGTCCGCCGCCGCCGCCGCCGCTGCCTGGAGGAACGACGGCGGGGGCGGCGTCTTGAGGAGCGTCAGCGGAGGGGCGAAGGGATTGAGGAACATGAGACTCGACAGATTCGGAAATCCTGGAATGACTGCGGCGGCGCCGAGGATGTTCGGCGAAGACGACGTGATCGGCGACTGTTGGAGGATGATGGGGTTCGTGACCGGTCCGCTGGGAAACGGCAGCACGAACGGAAGTGACGTAATGATCGGCGAGAACGGAAGCATCGAGGCGGAGTGGTTCCCGGTCGACGCCAGGCGCTGCTGCTGCTGCTGCCCTCCGCCGGAGGAGACGTCGCCGCCGCCGACGACGACGACGGAGCCAGAGGGGACGACCTCGGCGGACGCCGGCCGCGGCATCAGTCCATCCAACTGAGATGATCCGGAGGACGATCCGGCGGCATTCGGTCCCACTCCGTGGACATCCTGTTTGTGCTTTCTCAGGTAGTACTTGTTGCAGAAGTGCTTCTGACAGCGGTTACAGTAGTCGTCCGTGTCGCCGGAGCTCCCCCCACCGCCGCTTCCACCTCCCCCACCGCCCCCGCCGCCCCCCGCGGTGAAATTCCTGGACCAGACGATGCTGTTGCTGCCGCCGCTAGCGATAGAAAAAGACGCGGTTGCCGTGGAAACAGGGACCGCAGGGGTCGATGCAGTCTTCTGCGGGAGAGAAGGAAGAGGAGGAAGCGGTGGAGGAAGAGAGGGAGGTAGGAGTAGAAGGTCTTCTCTCGGGTGCTGATGCTGCTGATGATGCATGTTGTTCGCGTGGTTCCTTGAGGAGGAGGAAGAGGTGATGAGATCGAGAGGAGAGGAGAGTTCCGGCGACTGAGGATTCGCTGTCGTCGTCGGCACGCTACGTTGATGGTGGTGATGATGATGATTGTGGTGGTGGTGATGGTGGCGGTGATGATGATGATGATGATGAGCTTTGGCGTAGTGTCTGCCGTTGGCCAGGAGGGTCTCCGGGTCGCGCTCTGAACTCCCGGTGTGCTGCGAAGACCGGTCGGCGGCGGCGGCGGCGGCGGCTGGACCACTCTCTGCGTCTTTCCTGGTGGCGACGACGGGGTCTTCGTCTTTGCCTCCTTCGGTGGCCGTCCGAACCTTTTCGGGAATTCGCAGGACCTGTCGACCGAACTGGAAGGTCGCCGCTTGAAATTCGCTGCCGAGTTTGTGATACTTGGTCGGGAATTTCTCCGTCTTTGCGTCGGCGGCCGTCGGATGCGTCCGCGACAGATGGCGCTCGAGTCCGGAGTGACTGGACTCCATCCGTCCACACTCGGGACAGACGACCGTCTCTTCAGTCGCCTCTCCTCCCCCTCCGTCGTTCATCCTATCGTTTGGCTCAGGGTTCTTTCCTCCTTCGGCGGAGGTTGGATGGCTCCAGTTGTTCGTCGCGTGGTTCGGTTGTTCCTCGACTTCTTCGCAGTATTTGTCGTCGAAGTATCGCTCCGTCAGTTCCGCGTCGAAGAAGGACGCGTCGTCGAGGGGCTGTACTCGCTTGGGCCGTCGCTGCTTGCGGCGTCCTCTGTCCGGCGGCACCCGCGGGGTCGTCGTCGGTCGGCCCTCGAAGCAGTCCGGCCGAGGCCCGGAGGCTTCTTCGGCGCGTCCCCTCAGCGTCCTCATGTCGAGAACGCTATCGTCCACCGCAGTCAAAGTCCTGTCGGTAGTCGTCGTCGTCGTCGTCGTTTCAGTCCATTCGCCAGGTGGCGCCGTCTGCTCTGGCGCGTGACTCATTCGGAGACGCGGCACCTGGCGACTGCTTTGGGAAACCCTAATTCGAACGACTGCAGTAGCAGCGTGTGTCAGTTAATCATCGCCTTTCTCTGCTGGAACTGAGACCAGGTATGGAACGATACCCCGCCTTCCCCTACGCCGATACCTGAAAGCAAACAGCACACCTGAGTCAGGGACTTAGTGACACAGTGAAATTGCTAATATTGGTCTATCTGGCGGTGGTAAAAGTATTGATGAAATAAAAGGCATTTGAGACGAACTAACGCCGCTACAGATTTTAACACAAAAGTCGAAACATGTGTGCGATCTTGCCACTATGTTATACTCCAAACCCTTTCGCTCTCTACGCACTTATCACTTATATTGCATCGTGAATGAATTGCTAAAGAAGAGAGAGATGCCCTTTTTGAACGCTGTAAAACAAAATTCAGACGAGCTATATTGACCATTGTAGTAGGACTTGATGCAATGAAGATGGGGACAAACGGAAATGTGGTTTCTGTCAGACAGTTTATTCAGTACTCTGAAAGTTTTACGTACCTGTACACCTGCTGTTAAATACGTGCCTGTTTGGTCTTAACAGATTGATGGGGATTATGCTACAGCAATTTCGAATCATAAATGCAAACTTATAGCGATTAGTCATCATAGAACCAAAGCTACCTACAGCCTTATTTCAATAAATTCTTTACTCGGACCCACCCCGCACGATTTCTACAGCTCCCAAAACGCCACCGCGGCTTAGTTATTTCCAGGTCCTGGATATGACACGGAGAAACTTGTCAATCAGACCAATGGCTGTAGGCCAATGACTGTACGAGAACAATGGACATCAACAAATGAAACTTCCGCCGAATGATCTTATACTGTATAATGACAAGTAAGTCGGTCGAGAGATGAGTCTTCTCTTAAGATATCTGGGTCATTGTATGAATTTGTATCAGAGGTTTTATAGACAACAGCAAAATTATAAATTTGATTCGCTGTTTTACAGAAGTCCATGGAAGGAATAATGAACAGTAGGTGTAGAGATATGTAAAAATATCAGCACAATGAACAAATTCTCTGACTAAAATCATATTTCCGTTTGTCCCCATCTTCATTGCATCAAATCTTACTCGAATAGTTATTTAAGGCCGGGATATATCCGTCCATTTTACATTGAGTTACAGTTAAATGACGGTTTTAGCCCAATGGGGCACCTCTCACTTCTATTGCAATTTATTCACAATGTACGGTATATAGTACTGTGATATCAGGAAGTAGTAGAAGAGAAGAAAACGAAGAAGAAGAAGAAGAGTCAGAAGAAGAAAGAGAAAAGAAGAAATGGGAAGAAGAAGAAGAAGGAGGAAGAAGAAGAAAGGAAGAAAGGAGGAGGAGGAGGGGAGGAGGAGGGGAGGAGGAGGAGGAGGAGGAGGAGGAGGAGGAGGAGGAGGAGGAGGGAAACGAAGACGTTTAATTCCATCTCAAAAACATCATAGAACATGAACATAAAAACAAATATGGTGTAGTAAAATAAATCGATCATCATAAATCCTAGAGCAAAAAGACATCCCGAAAGACAAGGAGAGGAACAAGTAACCAAATGATGTGAGACCAAATGATGTGAAGACATGAAAGCACAAAACCAAAAGGAAAGACAAGGCACTTACTTCAGACGTTAAATAATTTACACGGCCTTTCATGCGGATAAAGCGTCATGCAATACGATCTTTAGGTGGCACGTTCATGACAAGCAAAGGAGACAAATTAGAGCGGTGGAAAGAATATTGTAAAACAAAGTGTGCTGATGTATATCATGATATGAAGATACCTGTACTGTACAGTACCGCTCAAAAAATTGTGAACACACGTGGATTTCGAAGCAAAACGTATTTTTTCTGCTGTATTTTTTCATTAATGATACTATTCTACGATTGATGTACAGTAGGCTATAGATATGCAAAAATTCAGAAGAGTGTTCAAACGAATTTTATCCACATTTTCTTCTGTCCCCATCTTCTTTGCATCAAACCATACTGGAACAGTCAATATACTATGCCTCAGTTTTATACTAGAGCGTTCCAAATGCCACGAAAAATAGTGAGCTATGTCAAACGACAATATACAAAGTCTTCCAGAAGACAATTCTCTGTCAAATGGTTACAAAGTCGATCGAGAGATAAGAGGGGTCTTAAGATACCTGGTTTCTTGTATCACAGGTTTTATAGACCAGAAAAATATCTTAAAATTGATACTCTGTTTGACATTGGACTGTGGAAGGACTATTCCTACAGTAGGCTATAAATATGAAAAATTCAGAGGAGTGAAGAAATGAATTATATCCACATTTTCTTGTGTCCCCATCTTCATTGCATCAAACCGTACTAGAATAATCAGTATATTCTGTCTCAATTTTATTCTAGAGCGTTCGAAATGCCACAGGCTACATGTCTTAGTTTGGCCAGTTGCCACTTACAGATACGAGGCATGGACGCTGAAGAAGGATGAGAAGAGAAGAATAGAAGCTTTTGAAATTAAATGCCTTCGAAAAATATCAGGCATCACATACCTTGAAAGAAGAACTAATGATGCTCCACAAGCATATACTAATAGCCTACACAAGCATATACTAATACAAAGCATATACTAATACACAAGCATATACTAATACTTCACAAGCATATACTAATACAAAGCATATACTAATACTTCACAAGCATATACTAATACAAAGCATATACTAATACAAAGCATATACTAATACAAAGCATATACTAATACTAAAGCAAGCATATATACTAATACACAAATACAAATATACTAATACACAAGCATATACTAATACACAAGCATATACTAATACAAAGCATATACTAATACTACTAATACACAAGCATATACTAATACACAAGCATATACTAATACTTCACAAGCACATACTAATACACAAGCATATACTAATACACAAGCATTCACAAGCACATACTAATACACAAGCATATACTAATACTTCACAAGCATATACTAATACACAAGCATATACTAATACACAAGCATATACTAATACAAAGCATATACTAATACACAAGCATATACTAATACAAAGCATATACTAATACACAAGCATATACTAATACAAAGCATATACTAATACACAAGCATATACTAATACACAAGCATATACTAATACAAAGCATATACTAATACTTCACAAGCAAGAATGTAGAAACTTCTCAGGTGCCAAGCATTACTGCGACGGCGGTCATGGACTTCCACTTTTCACAAAAGACTACTACTCGCTAAAGTGAAAGAAAGAAAATTGAAATATTTTGGATATGTAGCACGACAGGGAAACAGTCGATACGACATAGAAAAGTCCAAAATGCTAGGGATCACAGAAAGACAATAGAAGCACATGAAGACCAAGAACTACACATACTTTAATTAATACTAATACAGATCACTCGAATAAATAGTAAGTAAGTACTGTAAGCAAAGTCTCGCGAATTTAGATATCGCTTTCGAGTTGTGTATACCGCGTTAGCTGCTCATTCTTAGGCGCTTGGTCTAAATTCGAAATAGCCATAGTCAAAAAAGGTGGGTGTCAGTCAGGAAGGGTCATTTTATCCAAAGGGTCATCATGCAGTGGCGGATCCAGGATATCTTGATGGGAGGGGAAGAAATTAATTCATAGGAAGTTGGTGGGGGATGAAAATGGGAGGAAAAAACCAATAAACTTTGCCGGAAAAGGGGAATTTTTTCCCAGTAGTTTTACTACACTTTACCGAAAAATAGGTTTCACAAACAAAAATAGTACCGTAAGTCCAGAAGTCCGGTGGGGAGATGAATCCCCACTCATCCCCCACGTGGAACCGCCACTGTCATCTTGGTTGGGACGTTCCGGCGAGTTTCAACACTTCTTAATTAAATTGTTGCAAGTTTTTAACTACACTTTTTCTGTTGCTTATCCATGTTTGAGTGCGAAATTTTGAACATAGTTGTTCATTGAGTGTTAGTCAAATGTAGGATTTATTCCATCAAAGGTAATGACCAACGCACTTTTCCAGCATTTCCCTCGTGCGTGGCCTTTGAGTTTAATAGCAATAATAATAATAATAATAATAATAATAATAATAATAATAATAATAATAATAATAATAATAATAATATAATAATAAATAATAATAATAATAATAATAATAATAATAGTGGTGGTGGTGACTCCCAGTGGTTTGTGAGGCCTGCGTGAAAATCACTATAATTGCTCTAGGCCTACGCCGATGGTGCTGCTATAATGTGTTAATGTAAAGAATCGCTCATGTGGCACACCTACTATCCTATTCATCATTTTGCATGTCTCTATCAAATCTTCTCTCTCCTTCGTTCTAATATTGTCAATCCACAAATATTGAAGTCTTTTTTCGTAGCCTAAATTATGGCATCCATTGACCACCTAAAAAGACGATTAAAACAATATTCGAAACTGTAGACCTCTAAAACTAAACTTATCAGAATGAATGTCGAAATTATTCTGAAATTAGTACATAAATTCAGGATCGGCGCACGTTGCCTCAATTTCCACGCCGTAATATTTATATCGCGAGACTTAGTAATTACTGCATTCACATGCCACTGCATAGGCCCTGCCAGTGGTCGCTTCACGTGGGGGATGAGTGGGGATGCATCCCCCCACCTGAATCCTGAAACCGCCACTGGGCCCTGCTATCAAATACCATCAATAGTTTTTAAATATAATTTTCGTGTAACTTAATTCCTTTCTTCTAATAGTAAGCACGGAATCTGTAATTACAGAGAAATTACTACGTAAATCTGTTAGCTTTACAAATACGAACATTTACGGCCGAAATAATTACAGATTTAATTGCTTCGGCCGTAAGGAAATTCTAACGAATAACCAACTGGTTATTGCCCATAGGATAACTGCCCACCAACGACGTAACCATTGGACTAATCTGAAATGATCTTGCGCATATCTATCACTCATAGTCGTTCTATCAAAGGCAGGAAGTAGAGAAAACAGATGCATAGACTGGTATCACAGGCTTACACATGCCTACAAATACCAGGAATTTCAACCCAAGGGAGAAAATAGTAAGGACTTTAATCATTTCAGAAAATAACATAATAATAATAATAATAGTGATAGTAATAGTCGTAATAGTAGTCATAGTAGTGTAGTAGTAGTAGTAGTAGCAGTAGTAGTAGTAGTAGTAGTAGTAGTAGTAGTAGTAGCAGCAGTAGCAGCAGCAGCAGCAGCAGCAGTAGCAGCAGTAGTAGCAGTCAGTAGTAGTAGTAGTAGTAGTAGCAGTGCAGCAGTAGCAGTAGCAGCAGCAGTAGCAGTAGCAGTAGTAGTAGTAGTAGTAGTAGTAGTAGTAGTAGTAGTTGTTGTTGTTGTAGGCCTAGTAGTAGCCAGCAGTAGCAGTAGCAGTAGCAGTCGCAGTAGTAGTAGTGGTAATAATGCTAATATACTAGTGCTGATAATATAAAAGATGAGAGTGGTGGCAATTCAAGGAAGCGATGATAGAATGCACGAAAGACAAAGAACAGTCAAGACAACAATAGCAGGAGAACAGAATGCCATTGCGAGAGCGAAGACATCGAGAGAGAGAGAGAGAGAGAGAGAGAGAGAGAGAGAGAGAGAGAGAAGGACAGACAGACGGTCAAGACAAACGACCGCGTAACGCACACGGTGCCTGATGGTACGCCACGAAACAAAGGGACGCAACCATTACCAGCAGATGCTCCAGCAGCAGCAGCAGCAGCAGCAGCGGAGGCAGCCAGCAAGGCTACTGCAACGGCTTAGGCTCCGACAGGATAACAGCTTAAATTTTAATCAGCTTCTGCATATATATATATATATATATATATAATAGTTCATATTCATATCGACGTTCAGCGTACAGATATAATTAAGCAAGAGATCTTAGCTGCGCTCGTCATCATCATCTTCATCATCTCGTCTTTCGTCCGATCTCTAGCAGACTCCCTTTTTTCCCAGGTCAGTTCTGTTATCTGTCGTCGGTAAGAGAAAAAAACTGCTTTGTTGCAGCAGCAGCAGCAGCAGCAGCAGCAGTGGTTGCTGTGTCGACGTCTCGAAGTCGGTCATTTCAATAGAATCTCGCAAAATTCGGTCGAACGGTTTTCCCGGGAACGCCTCGTTTCTGCCAAGAAATACAAAATCAATAGAAAAAGGAACACGGGCGGAGGCAGCGGCTCCTAAGCCGTCCGTATATACGAGGAGACGCCGGCGGCGGCGGCGGCGGCGGCTGAGGCCACCAGACGCCAACATACAAATCGCGCACAAATTCATATGCGCACGCCTATATATATATATATATATATATATATATATATATATATATATATATATATGAGCCTAGAATTGTACGCGCTCAATTCCGTCGTGTACGCCCCGCGCTCACTCACACTTGTCGCTACTCCATGGCGTTGTACAGTATGTGCATAGGCCCCTATATATGCACTTGGGCCGTTCGTTCGTATCCGCGCGTGTGTGTGTGTGTGTGTGCGTAATTCTAGTTCTCGCGGCAATTACTTCGATTATTTACCGAGTATTTGCACTCCGCCAAACCGGCGTTATCATTGGCAGGCATAGGCCAGCATCAGCGCTGCTCGCGGTCGAAAGAGACGGCGGCCGGTTGGTTGGTTGGTTTGGTAGTCCTCGTATAGGATAATATCGGGCAAAGAGATCTCTGGACTCTCAACAGCAAAAGGCTAGATTCATTAATTGCAGTATGAGAGAGAGAGAGAGAGAGAGAGAGAGAGAGAGAGAGAGACAGAGACAGAGACAGAGACAGAGACAGACAGAGAGAGAGAGAGACAGAGAGACAGAGACAGGGACAGGGAGACAGAGACAGAGACAGATGCCCTTGCTACCATCACCAAACTTTTTTCCTCTCTGTCTCTCTCTGTCTCTGTCTCTGTCTCTGTCTCTCTCTCTCTCTCTCGCCATATCTGTCTGTCTGTCTGTCTCAAACCCTGATGGTGGAAATCAAAAGTCGTAATGTACACTATTGTACAGCATATGTATTGTACACATATACATTGTTCGCTGTCATGGCGACTTCATTTTTGAAAACGTCTTTAACGAGGCACTCTCGACCCCTGCGCCTCCTTTCATTGTTTGCACTGCAGTCGACCGCCTCTGCCGCCGCCGTCGCCGCCGTCGCAGACCACGACACACACACACACACATACACGAGTCTCAGTAACCGACTCTCTTCGCCGAGTCCCTCTATCGTCGACATTAACATTTCATTGATGATATTTCTGGCTTTTTTCTAATATGGCGTCCATCGTAAAAGCATCAAACAGTCCATTCGTCCCCCTGCTTGCGTTCCGTGTGCTCGAGACATGACACACACACACACTGCGATAAGAAAACACGCTTCCGATATAATACCTGTCAGACTCGGAACCTTTGCTCGTTGATAGGGACACTGAAGGTATTGCACAGAAAACAAGAAAAGCAACGTCTAGTACTGCTCTGCTTCTTAATTTAACCCCTTAACTGGGGATCCCGGATATATCCGTCCATTTTACATTGAGTTAGTTAAATACACGGTTAAGGGGTTAACGAACGTTGGTCAATTCTTTTCAATACGATGGCAAAAACAAACCCTTCTGCTAAATTTTTCACAAGAAGTCTCTGTTTGGCAAAATGGTAAATATCAGACAAGTGGTAAAGCAGTGGCGTACCTAGGGGCGGTGGGGCAAGCTGCCCCGGGCGCCGTCTTAGGGGTGGGGCGGGCGCCATAAATTATGGCTGCAACAAGTTAAATGCTCGTGGAAGGTATTGCCAGTAAGTTAAGCAAAAAAAATTCATCGCCAATTTTTAAATTGTTGGGGCGAAAATGTATACCTTGCCCCGGGCGCCAAATACTCTAGCTACGCCACTGGTGGGAAAATGATAATTTTCAATTGTTTCATTGTGCTAAATAAGTTGATGACTGCATGATAATTACCCTTACTATCAGACCCGCCGAGAGGGTGAGGAAGGGCAAATGCCCAGGGGCCCGGCGATCTTTAGGGGGCCCCGGGCGCGTCCGCAGTTATGGTTAGGTTAGGGTTGAAGATGCAGGAGCGTTTGGGGCACAGTGGCTCTTAACCGGTGGTACTCGTACCCCTTGGAGGGTACTTGAAGGACGTTGTGAAGGTACGCAGAATTATCCGGAAGTCGAGTCTGTTTTAAAAGCGTGCTACATACAATCGACTCTGTACACTGTAGAAATACTACGGTTTTTTTACTACTAAGTTAGAAATTCTAAGGAAAGATCCCACTTTCTGGCATGTGCACAATTTGTGACAGATGCCTCTTGCAGTTCATAATTGTTTTTTAAAGTATTGCAGAGCACAAACTTTTGTATTGGATTAAGGTACGCTGGTACGGGGTACTTCGTTCTCTGATATACTTGTTTCATGGGTATGTAATCATAAAAAGGTTAAGAAACATCGACTTATCAGAATGAGGATAATATTTTCAGAACAAGTTTACTCGTCCAACGTTACTGTATTTCTATTTCCTCTCTCATCTCCTGTCGCCAATAAAATCATCCTCTGTAGCTTGTTGTCCTAAAATATTGGAAAACTAGAATTTGGCATGACTGAGAGTTAGCCGCTGTATTAACAACAAATGCTGTCGTCGTCATCATCATCATCATCATCATCATCTTCTTCATTCAGTCATCATCACACCATCATCATCAATTTTATTCTGAATAATATCATCATCACTGTTGTCGTCATCATCAATTTTATTCCTGAATGAAAGCAGATATTGACTGTCGAGGCAGTGAGCACCGAGATTGTATTTATAGCAATACTGGTGTACAGTATGTAAACTCAGATACCTTTGTGGCTATCAGAATCAGTAACACCAAGTATACTAAATAGTCATTCAAACACAAGGAAGGGAACAATTTCAAGAAACAACTATAATCGATCAACAAGTGTTCGTTTGCTTTAAACTAATACTCTTTGGTTTTGAAACTTTTGAAACCAAACTCTTTGGTTTTGAAAATCTTTCTCCAAATTACTTTAGTCCAGTGGTTTTGGAGGTTAAAACCCCTTGGTTGCCCGACTAAAAATTTTTTATTGCGTATTATTATTCTGTGGGTGGATGGGCGCCATAATCGGGTTTAACGTAGCAAAAAAGAAAAAAGAAACAAAGAAAAATATCAATATAATTGTACGCGCTCATATAGCTACATAACTCCCCCCTTAGGGAAATCCTGGCTACGCCACTGCTTTAGTCAATATCGCCTCCTCCGTTATAAACTCATTCTGTTTTCGCTGAAGAAACTTTGCACAAATTCAATTACCATCGTGGTACATGTATTTGTCATAATCGTAGCTATGAGGGGGAGCGGGCACTTCCCCCCCTTATTCCGGCTAGGGCCAGTTGTGGAATTTATGGAAACCCGAAGGGAAAGTTCTATTGGGCGTGGGGTGAGGTGGGGTGAGGTGGGGCAGGGTGATTAGTGACCGGATCGAAATGTCTATTGTTGTATTACATCTTCCATGGGCGTATTTAGAAAGACTTAAAGGGGTAAGCTGAAATTTTAAGAAGTTCGACAAATAACTTTTATTCTATGTTCTGCAGTAACATACAGTTAAGTTTATTAAAATGCATCAGTTTCGCTTAATTACCTCAATTTGTTTGCTCCATAATTGTTTAACAGACGAAAGCTGATTGCAGTTTGTAACGACGCAGTAACGAAACATTTATTAATTATGGAGCGCATCATAAGCGGATTTAGAGTTTAATATTTGGGTAGGCTAGCATAGGGGTCTGGGGGTTCCATCTAGCACGCGTGCCATCCAGCACGCGACAGACCTGGTGTTGATGGAAAAACAATTTTGTTTTTGTGATTAGATGGGTAGGAGTCGCCTTTAATAAAAATGCGCATACTTTTGTTCCTTCACTTTTACATTTTTACTAATTGAACAAATTAAGTTTGTTCCCTAAGACAAATTTTAAAATATTTTGCGGTGCAACAGAAGGGAATGACCAAAGACCAAAGGCCAAAGACCAAAGGGGTACGCTATGGGTCAGGAGCATGCCCCCTAAATACGCCACTGACATCTTCTGTTGTTCACTCTGTAAAAACTCTCGATTGAAGTCTTTTTAAAGTATGCACCAGAGCACACGATCTTACTCTTTAATCTTTAAGCGACTAAAACTAAGCAGTTACTGCGGCATTGTATATATCCGAAGGCGCTATATAAATTCACGAGATTTTCACTTGCTCTAATCTATTGTTAGTCAAAAGCTTCTGTCGTTGCAGACCCCTGCATGGGAAGCGTCACGAACTGCTCCAGACCCACTGGTCGGACTGATGGAGGAGGAGGGGGTGCGTGTCTGTTTCTATGGTGACCTTATTCTGGCACACTGACAGCGTCGGTGATCTTCATCGTCGTCGTCATCATCATCATCATCATCATCGTCATTTTCTTCATCTCCTGTTTGGGTCATGGACTCGCTTGACTCATGACGGGCGCCTGCGTGCAGAGTGCTGTCACCTGTGACCTACCTCGCCGAGAGACGGTCAGGTGCTGCTCTGGGCACGGTCACGTGACAGAATCGAAGGAAGGAAGGAAGGAAGGAGCGTCGAACGAACGTCACGTGACGAACGACAACGCAGAGGTCATGACGTGACGACGTCAAGAATTCAACTCCCAAACGACGACGACGACAAGTCATGACGACTCATTATGACGCCTTATGACGCCTTATGACGCCAGGCGGCGTCAGCTTCTTCGCCTCTGCAGCGCCCAAGAACAAAAACGATCTGAGACCGGCTGACGGGGGGAGGGGTGAGATGAGGGGGTCTATGGGACGCCTCAAGATAGGACCGGACAGCCCTTCGTTGTTGGCCGCACATTGATTTTTCCCCCATCTCTTTTCTCTCCTCGCCCTCCTCCCCCTCTCCTACTCCCCCCTCTCAATCACCGCATTTTAATGCAGTTGCGCCGCCGCTGCGAGTGGACGACGATCCCGAGCTAGGGCGAGTCGGTGGCGGCGGCGGCGGCGGCGGCTCTGAGGCCCGGCGCCCGTAAGGCGAGGGAGGCAGACTGCGGAGGGCACTGTCTTCGGTCGGCGGCGGCGGCAGAGACGGGCACCAATTGACGCTAATGCTCGTCATCGTCATCGTCGTCATCTTCGTCTTTGGCACATAAGGCGATTAGGCAGAAAAAGAAGGAGAAGGAGGAGGAGAAGGAGGAGGAAGATGAGGGGAAGAGAAGAAGAAGGAAGAGGAGAAGGAGGAGGAGAAGAAAGATGAGGGACGAGGAGAAGAAGAAAAAGGAGGAGGAGGAGGAGGAGGAGGAGGAGGAGGAGGAGGAGGGTGTCAACAGTGCAGGAGGCAGAGTCGTTGACTGTGGGAGTTGTTCGGGTGCAAAGGGGTGTTCCGTTTCTCTTCTTTTGTCGAGATCGCTCTTTTTTCGTCTGTGAAGATGAAGACGAGGCTTCGACGTTTCCAAGGCAACGGCAGACTTCTTCTCTTTCGCATCTTAGAATCGGATTTCAGCCTCTTGTCTCTTTTTCAATGTTACTACTATTGCTGATTCATGCAAGAAGTTCCTTATTATTGATAATGACAGTTAGAAGCAGGCACGTCGGAACGAATTTTCAGCAGGGGGTGCAGATTTTCTGAAGTTGTGACAACGCGAAAAATCGTCTCTATAAAACCCTTGACAAGCAAAAAAAGGTCGTCGTTAACTTTCCAGAGGGGGTTCAGGCAGTGGTACAGCGCATCTTCTTTCCAGGGGTCGCTGCACCCCTAAGTTTTTCCACGGTGTGCGGGTGCAGCTGCACCTCCTGCCCTCCCACTTCCTACGGGCCAGGTTAGAAGCCTTCTTAAGTTCGTAGCATACACGTACAGACTGTACACATGTACATGTACAGACATGTACAGACTGTACAGCTTGCTTATTTTGCTTGACATCAATACCTTTATTCTGTTCAAATCTCGTTTGAAAACTCATTTATTTTCGTGCAAATTAACATTCGTTTTGTGTAAAATTATAATTATATATAATTTCGTGTGATTAATGCGTTGGCGTGGGCACGGGAGAGACACTGGGGGGCCGGGACACGCTATTCTGACTGGGACCAGTGGCGGCTCCACATGGGCGCCGGCGGGGCCCGTGCCCCCTATTGCATGCCTGACCCCCCAGCGACCTCCTGTTGGGGTCTCATATTTACTATTACATATCTAGCGACAAATAGTTGTCCTCCATGCTTAGACGTTGCCACCCTAACGGCCCCCCACTTGCCAAATCCTGGAGCAGCCATCACTGGCTGGGATCAGTCGATGGATTTGGGCAAGCCCGTCGAAAAATTGTTCTGATGGTGTTAGAATGGTTGCGATTGAGTCGATATAAAGGCGCTCATTTGCAAAGAACTCATCGGTGAGTTTTGTCTGTTTTTGCCTGTAGACTTTCTACTTAAAAATACCCCCTCCCGGTATTCCGGAAGCCTGGCTACGCCACTGATTTATTATTACCTGCCTCCTGCATAGGCCTCTATTTCATACTGTCGATTGTCCTTTGAAGGAGAGACGTCATCGGAAGGCTGCGTAAATTGGACATTTTTAAACTACAGAGAATGGTTTTGCCAGACGTGAGAATGGCTAGCACTTTTGACAGGCAAGTGAAGAGCACCTAGTAATCAAGTTTTTTCAAAAAATTAGGGCACTATCTCTTGTATATGAAAAGTGCTTGGCATTCAGAATTTTGCCTGTGATATTCTCTATTGCGTAAATTGGACATTTTTAAACTACCAGAGGCGGATCTAGGGTATTCGGTGCCCGAGGACAAAGTGTACGTTGGCGCCCCTAACAACTGACAATCAAAAAAGGTCCTCACATCGTTTTCGGCGCCCCTCAACTCTCTCTTCTTATAGTGCTGACGAGCAAAAAAGGGTCCTCGCAAGTGTTTCTTCTACTTTATTTTGCATTTCACTTACCCAAATATCCAATTTTGGCGCCCATCACCTCGGCGCCCGGGGACATGTGTACCCCACTGCCCTCCTCTAGATCCGCCTCTGCTTACAATCCAGTTGATATAGGCCCTATTTGAATTGTATTAATAATAATAATAATAATAATAATAATAATAATAATAATAATAATAATAATAATAATAATAATAATAATAATAATAATAATAATAATAATAATAATAATAATAATAATAATAATAATAATAATAATAATAATGAGAGGCAGCTGTTTTAGGAAAGATTGTCTTGCACAGACAGAGTATAGGACCTTAATTATCATGAGAATCCGTCTTCAATCGAAGCATTTTGCAGCAGCAATATGGAGCATCTCTCCAAGTATAACGCTAATCAGTTTCATCGCAGGCATAGCGTTGATTCAATAATCTGTAGCGTCAAAATAATATTTATATAGGCCTACAGAATACAGAATAGTGATTTATCCGTGTGACTTAGAAGCTGTCGTATAACGTTTACCAGACACCTGCTCTGTCTATAATCTATAGCAAATGGAATCTTTTTACCTGACCATTGGTAAATTTCCATCAATGGCGCATTTGTGCACACAGCTCAAATAGCAAATAAGACATAATCGATAACCTATTAATATATATATATATATATATATATATATATATATATATATATATACGTAGAGAGAAAATTTATACACTGTGAGCCATAAAAACTAAACCCTTCTGGTTTGGCAAAACTGTCAAAATTTTGACCACACTTGATAGGCCTAAAACTGCGCAACGATGTAACTTTGGAATACCCAACACATTTGCGTGCAGGTTGGTTGCCACTATTCTGCCAAAACTTCTCTGATTGGCAAAAATCGTTTCCTCTTCGAATTGCGTTTTCGACTTTTCTTTTTGGATGCAAACCGATTTTTCCGTCAACTGCAGTTTCCTTTCTGGTTTCGCTTCAGTTCGATTGCTATATCTCCTCCACTTTTGCGATTAGACAGCATACGTCTATGACTCTATGTTCGTAGTTGATTCTCGGTGTGTTCTAGATCTTATATAGTGGGTATAAAATGGATTATTGTCCAGGGCGTAGCGACGGGGGTATATCGGTATATATACCCCCCAAAAAAAAATCATTCTACTTTACAGTTTTTATGTGATTTACATGTGCTTATATGTGGTTTATATGGTTTATGCGGTTTATAGTTAAGATTTATACTCACCCAAAATATTTATACCCTCCCAAACCAAATTCCTGGCTACGCCCCTGATATTGTCCTTTCAGCACCAGAGGTCTCGACTGTACGCCTACTACAAGAAAAGGACGGGGCCAAAGAAATAAAATTGTAGTGCTAATCGTCCAGGGTTGTGGACAAATGGAACAGTTTGTGAGAAAAGACGGTAACAGTTGAAACAATAAACGGATTCGACAGTTATTCAGGAAAGCTGATTTGTTAAATTTGTTAAGAATAACAACAGTGGTTTTTTTCACACAGAATAATGTCTAGTAAGCCACTTTGAAATCATTCATTCATCTCCATAGGCGCAATACCATGGAGATTAATGAATGAAATGGAGATTAATGAATGAAATCACGTTATTGTTGTTGTTGTTAGTTATTATTATTATTATTATTTATTATTATTATTATTATTTATTATTATTATTATTATTATTATTATTATTATTATTATTTTCGGCCGACTACTTGTGGATTTCTTCGTCATTCGCCAGATGGCGGTCATTCATTGGTTTTTCGCCATCCGACAGACTATGGACTGTATGGAACAGTGGCGGCTCCAGGAATTGACAAGTGGCGACCGGTCGGGTGGCAACTTCTTAAGCATGAGGCCAAACATTTGCTGATAAGTATGTAGTAGTAAGCATAGGTCACAACAGGGGTCACTAAGGGTCAGGCATTCAATCGGGGGCACGGGCCTTCCGGGCCTCCATGTGGAGCGACCACTGATAGGGAGGAAGCGCCGAATGGAAAAGATGACATGATTTGAAAGTAGTAATAAGTTCGATGGAAACTCTGGCAGCCAAGGATCCTGGTTTTTTACTTTCAACAGCAAGCATTCTCTTATCCGTTCGCTGAAAGTCCTACTAGGCACATTTAGCAACGAACCAGTGTGAAAAGTTTGGCCGTTTTAACATCGAACCAATTACTGAAACAGCTAAACACATGGACTTAGTATAGGAAAAACAGAATTATAATTATAGAAGACGTGTGCTAATAGAAAACTTGAAATAGCGGAGAAATTGAGGAAATGGAAAAATAGTATAGGCTAGTGAGAAAATTAGGAATATGGAAAAATGTGATAGTGGCAAAATTATTATAGGTCTACTGTAGAACATCAATACTACGTACTTAGCGTGTCTTACGTACTTAGCGGGTCTGTTAAAGTTAGTACGTTATATCCAAGGCACGTTATATCCAATGCCTCAGCGCGTCACGCGAGAGACGGTA
>CM030838.1:1371524-1449024 GCA_018105865.1 Metaphire vulgaris
GACAACGAGAGACAGACATACAGACAGAGACAATCATAGATGTGTTTCGTTGCCGCCATTTTGTAATTTTTAACCCTTTACTGTTTTTAACCCTTCAGTCTCAGTCTTCAATAAGTTGTCTTGTAGACCGTTCTTTGTCTTGTCTTCTGTCGATACTCTTAGCTTCATCAGATTCAAGTGATTGATCTCTCATTCATGATCTTGATGCGTTTGTTCAATTTGGATGCTTTATTGTATTTTTGATCCTTCGCACCCTTAAAACCGGCTTAATACAACTGAGAACCGTTTAAGATCTGCAATACAAATCTGTCCAGTTTTGTCGGCTAAGGGTAATATATTTACAACACTTCCAAGTATTTTCGGTCGTAGATCCCGGCACGGAGGGAGAAAGAACGAGATGAGGGGAGGAAGTAGAAGAGGGAAAGAGGAAACAGAGGGATACTACTGTATGAAAAGAGGGAAATCAGGGAGAACATGGAAAAGACGGAAAAGAGGGAGACGTTATTTGGGGGTAGGGAGCGTTGCCCCCTGAATTTTAGAGAATTTTTTTCGCAAATGTCTGTGTGTTTTAGTTTTTATCTCCCTAAAGGATGCTTGATGTAGAGTAATTTGAAATTAATAATCGTATGTAAAGACTGACAAGGTTGTCAACTTTTTCGCACACTTGTCGGATTGGAAATGTTTTGCCCCCCCCCCCCGAAATGACGTCTCTGGAGAAGAGGGTAAATGCGCCCTTTTCGTGATATCGATGTTTTCGGGCAACATCGTTCTTCTGATCTGAGATAGAAATAGTAAGTGAGTATCTGAGGAAATTCTGTGACCTGATTCTGTTGAAGCTATCCTCGTCTAGTGAACCAGCGTCTGTGCTATGCTGTCGCCAGAAATTCTTCGAAAGTTTTCTTTTCACCTTCCTAATCTGTCCCCGTCAATTTGACGACAATCCACCGTGCCTATAGCTATTTCAAGAACGATTAAGCGCATAAAATTCAGCGGATGCTACTGTACTACTTCCAAAACGCTATATAAATTTACGAGAGTTTTACTTAATTACTTTACATTTTAAAGAATCTCCGAAGAATGAAATCAAACAGAATCGAACGGCATCAAGCTCGGCCGACCATCCGTGAAAGAAATCGAATAGAAGGAGAGGAAAATGGACAGGGACAGAGACAGAGACATGCAGTGACAGGGACAGGTACAGAGGAAATGCGGGGGCGGTGTATGGGCCTCCGAAGAGAGAGAGAGAGAGAGAGAGAGAGAGAGAGAGAGAGAGAGAGAGAGAGAGAGAGAGAGAGAGAGAGAGAGAGAGAGAGAGAGAGAGAGAGAGGGTCTTTCCGTCGGAATGCGGAGAAAATTGTTTTTCCTTCTCGGTCTCTTCTCTGATCTGGAGGAATTCGGTTTTCGTTCCAAAGAAGACAGAACGATCCATCGGCGGTCGGTAATTGGAGAAATCTGTTATTAGCCGTCTTCGGACACGGCGTAGCTCGAGGCCGACTGAAGGGGAAAAGGGACCTGGTGTCGCCCGCCCGCCCGCCCGCCCGCCCGCCCGCCAACCCAGGGGCTTGGTTATTAAGGGGCTTCGGAAGAAGACATTGATCACAGTAAACTAAAGAAACAAGCACAAGGACAGGGAAGCCGTATACAGAACCGACAACTAGAGAGACTCGTTCCCTTTCCGTCTATAGAACCTTGTCCGTATCCGTTTGTCTGCCAGATGTCTTTCTCTTTGTTCTGCCTCTATGCCAAAAAAACGAGTAGGCATACTGAGCACAGTGAGTAAGCGGTAGTTGGATTTTTAAGGTGTTTTAAACTTTAGATACAGAAAAAAGTTACCTACGAAATTAATTAAAATTTTTAATGGCCAAACGTTTTCTGCTGAGTTTTAATTAAACTCTCAGGACACGAATAAATACAAGCAAAGTAATTCCCAAGCTCTCACGGCTAGCATCGAGTCTCCTATGGCAGCGCTCAGGGGCGTAGCCAGGATTTTCCGAAGGGGTTACGAACGCCCATTCTATGACTTCGAAAAATCCTGACATGCAAAAAAGGTCGCCATCTATTATACTATTTTGCTTGGTTAAGTTAGTTATATGACTATATGACTATATGACTATACAACTGTATTGACATTTTCTTTGCTTCTTTCTTCTTTGCTACCTTAAACCAGATTTTGGCGCCCCTCCACCCACAGAATAATAATACGCAAAGAAAATTTTTTAGTCGGGCAATCAAAGGGGTTTTTAACCCTAACCCCCTCCTCCCTTGGCTACGCCACTGGCGGCGCTGATTTCCGTTTCAATGCCCTCAGCCAGGCAACTGGTGCAGAATACATGATACGGGGCTAGTGTTCTCGTGCAATTCGCCTGTTTACTCCGCGGATTAATCCGCTACTCAGTTGTCACCGCCATCTGGCGAATGATGGCTGAGTCGACCTTAGAGCGCCTGCGGGAGTTGAACCCGCGACCTTCTGCTCCATCGCCCAACGTTGTTACCACTCTGCTAACTTCCCGCCCCGAGTCAATATAATTTCCGTCTGTAATACCTCATCGAAAGAAAACTGCTGGCGCTGATTAAATCTTGAACTAAGATTTCCCCAATGACCGTCTTTTCCATGTCAACCCTCGGCTACCAGCCTCAAATGTTGTTCGTGTGCATGTGTGCGTGCGTGCGTGCGTGTGTGTGAGTGCGTGTCAGATCAGACATAATTAGTTGGATATTCTACAGTTCCAGTGTTACAGCAGATGGACCAATTGCACTTTGAATATGGCGAAGGCATACATCCAAAAGCAGGGCCGCCGAGAGAATTTTCGGGCCCCGGTGTCAAAAATAGTCACGGGCCCCTGACCTGCTGACCTGTTGACCTGCTGACCTGACAAGTGCGTGAAAAAAGTTGATGACCCTTTTTGTTTGTCAGTCTTTTTACGGCATTAATTACTCAACAGCATCGGCCCCCCGGGTCCCTAAGCAGACATTCGCCGCAGTCCCTGAGCTCATGACGAATTCGATCACCTTTTTCAGTTGTCGGAGTCTTTTTCAGGGTTCACACTATATTGTTAATACGTCATCATCACCGGACCCGAGCCCCTTTGAGCTCCATGGGCCCCGGAACAATGTACCGGCTGCAGCCCCCCCCCCCTCTCCTCAGGCCTGCGTCCAAGGCACATCAAGTAGCAGACTGTTCGGGTCTTCGTCCTTGGTTGAGACTCAAGTCTTGAGTTGTTGACTGGTGAGGCTGGTGTAGCTGGGGGATCGATTATTCCCGAAGCGATTCCGCAGCCCCTCTGGCAAGAGGAAATTGTTGGAGGCAATCAACTCCGGCAAACAGACGATGCCACATGCCAGGGATATTCAAATTGCGGCCCGCGGGCCAGATCCTGCCCGCCAAGTAGTGCGAAATATCCCGCGAAGATAGTGAAACGCTAAATAAATTGTTAATTCATAATACTTGCGAAATATTTGTAATTTTCCGTTTTCAACGTATCTGTTATCAATATATTTTTCAGAGGCATCTGCCCCCAAGGCACCAGTCATAAAAATGTGGCCATGCATAAAATTTAATTGAATATCTCTGTCGTATAGGCCCTAACAAGCACTTAAATGTTTGTTATAACTTATACGGCAGGGGTAATACCGTAATACGTAATACATTACGTAAGACCGTAATACATCACAATTTCTCAAACCATTACTCATTTTCTGACACATCCCAATCCAGCCCACCATTCATATGGAAAGGTCTGACCAGACCCAACCCAATCCAACCCATGGACATCTCAGAGTGAAGAGGCGTAATTAAGACCTGATGAGAAGTGTCCTCGCCTTTTCTTCTGGCAAATTAATATGGTCTGGCTTTTAGCATTGAAAAGCTCTTTCTAAAATCCATTCGGCAGTGTCGAAGAAATAACTAGTAGGAATTTACATACCTGCGACATTAACACGAGGAAATGCGAAGCCTATGTCTTTTAGTTCTCTCGCAAATAAAGATTTAGTTGACTAATGTATTCAGAAGATTTCTTCCAATTTGCGCACCGGAAAATATTGACTAACCATAAGAAATGAGTAGTGAACATTTCTATTTCTCATAGTTCTTCGAAAAATAAGTAAAAAGCAATATTTTCCGAATTAGAATTTAATTGTAAAAAATAACGTCACAGGAAGTACGGCGTAGTACTGAAGGAGTCGGGATAGTATAGGAATTGGCGCGAGTACTTGAGGTGGAAGAGTTGTCTCCAGTACTCTCGACAGAGTACAGTACTACTTTCTGTCTTTGGCTCAAAAGTATAGTTGACAACTTGATATGCAAACAAGAGCTCATTAAGTGAGCGATGCTGACAACTTCAACAGTTCTTTCGTTCACACTAAGTAAGTAAGTAAACAAGCAAAAACCTCGTGAACTTCTATAGCGCCTAGCAGCAGCAGCACCGCAGTAGCTGCTCATTCTGAGTCCCTTGAAGACTCGTTTTGCTCATAAATCGCTTAAATAGCTAATGAGTAGGAAACTAATTGGAAGCTACAAGCAACAGGGGTCTATAGACGCGCTACCAGTAACTCTGCAGTACTCTCCATGCATAGATATACCTACAGTATTGTATCTATGGATACAGGGTAGGCCAACAAATACAGATGCATACAAAGATTCATAGAAATATCAATCTCAATCACATCATTCGTCGTCGTCGTCATCATCATCACCACCACGAATTCCTCCGTCGTCATCATCATCACCACCACGAATTCCTCCGTCGTCACCACCACCACCACCATCATCATCATCATCACCGTCGTCGTCATCATCACCACCACGAATTCCTCCGTCGTCATCACCACCACCATCATCATCACCGTCGTCGTCATCATCACCACCACCACCACCATCATCATCATCATCACCGTCGTCGTCATCATCACCACCATCATCATCATCATCATCACCGTCGTCGTCGTCATCGTCTTGATCGTCATCAACGTCGTCTTGGTCGTCGTCATCATCACTATTATCGATCGTTGTTTGCATTTCGAGGATCAATTTCCCTCGCCCAGTTCGTTGGTCGGTCGGTCCGTCAGTCGGGCGGGCGGGCGGGCGGGCGGGCGGCCCCTAGGACGGCGACCGAGGACGACAGGAGGGGGGCGGGTCGGGCCGCCTCGGCCCCTGCGCCGACCGAGTATCAACCGCCGAATTGAATTGGGGAACGGAGCCCCGGCGCCAACAAAGCACAGAGTCCGGCGATGACCAGAGGGGCAGGGGTGAGGGGGCGAGGGGGGGGGGTAAGGCGTCCTGTCACTCCCTCTATCTACCCACCCACCCGGCCGGCAGCGGCGTACAACAACTGCGCCTCCGCCCCACCGCCGCCGACACTCTCTTGCCGGTTCCCTGTACGCCCCCCCGCCACGCGCCTTTCTACCCTCCCCCTCCACCGCCGCACAGCGGGCAGAGTACCATTGCTGGCTGATCGCCAACTGCGACGCACGGTTTTACATTCCGACCGCGAAGAGGAGAGGAGAGGATGGAGAAAGGAGGAGAATGAAGAGGAGAATGAGGAGGAGAAGCAAGAAGAGGAGGAATAGGGGAAGGTATTGAGCAAAGTGTTAAGTCCTCTTTGCTTCTCACATGACCCCCCCCTCCACATCACGTGTCTCCGTCGTCCACCCATCTTCCTCCACCTCCTCCTCCTCCTCTTTCCATCCGTTCTTCGTTAGAGCGCCGCACAGGGAGCTGGCCAACCGGTTGTCATGGAAACGACGTATTTGATGAAAAAAACCGGGTTTTGCGACGCTAAGCCTCGAATGGCGAATGCGCCTGGAATAGCTAACGACGACGACGCTCTGGAAAGCAATAGTCGCATACGATAACCAGACGGACTGACAGAGACAGACAGACAGACAGACAGACAGAGGCAGTGATAGAGACACAGAGACAGGCAGGGAGAGAGAGAGAGAGACGCCCAGACGCGATCGGAGGGAGCTAACAAAGAAAACGATGGAGAGCTATATGGCAAATGTCACGGGGTTGGAAGAGAGAGAGAGAGAGAGAGAGAGAGAGAGAGAGAGAGAGAGAGAGAGAGAGAGAGAGAGAAAGAGAGAGAGAGAGAGAACGAAAATGCGCTATATAACCCTCGTGAGTTTTGTCTTTAAAATTTGTGGTCGTTTTTCGTGCCATTTGTGCACTGGAAAGCAGCACTGTTTCGCCAGGTCACCCTCTCCCCGTCCCCGTCCAAGGGCAAAACCGTACAACGTGTTGCTCTTTGGAGAATCGCATAGAATTCTCACTGTTGTTAGTCGCTTATTAATGGCAAGACTGGATCCTACGCCCCACATACTGGAATTATAGATATGCCCGACAATAGATACTTAGCATGCAGTCAAAGCCATTCATTTGAGTACCGATTCTTCTTCAGCCAATATCGCTCCTTATGGACCGTACACGATCTTTCCATTTCTCTCGATCTTCTGCCAGTCGTTCTGTTCAGTCACCACCACCACCATCATCATCATCATCATCATCATCGTCGTCGTCGTCATCATCATCATCGTCATCTTTTTCTTTCTTTCTAGAGCCTCTATGCTCTGATCTCAATCCTTGACTTTCTGCTTTAAGATGAAGTACTTGTTGAACTCCTTTCTTCTTCCTTCTTCCACTCATCCAATTAAGCATCACTCGCGTGGTGTGGTTGTGACGCTGTTCTTCATCCCACTCTGTCTTCTGCTGATCATCCTAACAACCCCCGCCCGCCCGCCCGCACGCCTAAGTACTCCTGCATTGCTGCTGCTGCTGCTGCTGCTTCGCCTGCATTTGATCGTGTTGACCAATCGTCTTTTTCTCTTGTACTTTCTCGAGGAGAGAAAAAGCTGCCACTAGGAGACGGGCTTCTCTGAATGCCGGCTGGAATGACAATATGATTGACGGGAAGGCTTGTGCCCCTTTCTTTCCGTCTTTGACCCGCCATTCTTCATCTTTATCTGGCTTTGTCAACGTCCCGTCGGACAATTCCACTTTCTTGAAAGGGGATTTCAATATAACAGTCTCGACTCTATAAAGGACCAAAGAAAATGTGAACCTATTACTGACTCATTGATCTAAATGAAGTGACTTTCTCTGCACTGAATTTTCTGCATTGAAGTTCGTGTCTTTTAGCAAAATGCTTTAGTCTTCGACTATAACAATTGCACTTATTTCTTAATTAACTTTCCCTTTCTGTATTCGAACTCAGAATCATCAACTCAGGGCAGAAAATGTATCTTTGTCTGATTGTGTCAACCAAAGAACTTCTATAGCGCCATTGTAGTAATGCACCTGGCATCAGTAGAATGATACTCTTATAAGTAGAATCGTAGTACCTATTGTCGGATCCAATAACAATGTCAGTTGATTTTTCTATATAATAAATAGTGCGCTACATGCCTTTATGAAAGCTGAAATCATGGGCGTCCAGAGGGGGGTACAAAGGGGTGCAATTGCACCCCCTGGAAAATTGTGGAATTATGAAAAAAGGAAAATTACTTGGTTCTTTCGTCACAAAACCTTCTTTTGCACACTTTGGAAATTTTTTCATTTATTTCGTCACAAGACCCAGTTTTGCACCCCCTGGACAAATTTCTGCGGACACCCATGGCTGAAATACGAAGAAGCCATGCAGTTGGCCACTTATTTAAAAAGACATTTTTCTGCTCAATGCACCTGTATCGTAAGCGTGCAGAATTCTTGCTGTTTTTTGTCACTGTTTTATTTCTATGGTTTGTCAAGAAGAACCAACTGTGGAATACAGCTAGACAGTTGTCGGTTTACTATTACGAAGGGAATCAGTTTCCCGCTTCAACTGAAGTTACTTATCGTCGTCTTTGGCATGTCTACACTGAAGCTGTCGTACGGGTTGAGCTCATTAGCGCCACCTGTTGGATCAACGATTAATTCGAAGTTCCTAGAAAACCAACAAATGGTGGTCGAAATACTAAAGGTCAAAGTCAGTGACGTCATTTGGGGGCAGGAGGCCGTGACCACCAAGGAATGAAGAAATAATGCATAATGCATTAAATAAATAAATAAATAAATGTAAAATGTGCAAAATATTGCCGAAAATTGCCCAAAATTAGCCAAAAATGGCAAACATTTACAAATTTGCCAAAATTGGCCAAACAATTATCTCGCGCCAAGAAAGTGAGAAATGATACTACTGGTCAAATGTCTACTAGAACAGTCAATATATTCTGCCCCAATTTTATTCTAGAGCGTTCGAAATGCCCCGAAAAATGGTGAGCCATTTGAAACAACACTATACAAAGTCTTTCACGGTGGACTTCTGGAGGGCAGTTTACATCTTCTATTCCACGTTTCTCTTCATCGTCTCTTCTTCTTCTTCTTCTTCTTCATCTTCTTCTTCTTCATCATCATCATTATCCTCCCATCAGTCTATCCTGGTCTTTTTCTTTCAATATTGTATACATTGCTCTGCAGTGCAGTCGGGTTGAAATGACTCCAGCCATTTGTATGGTTTCATTGTATTTGAGACTTGTCGTCAGTTGGCAGTTTTTGTGCCACGAATCGTGAATCATCGTGAATGGCTTTATATATATTCGCTCCAAATCGCAAAACGCGAATCGTGTGTACGAGATTAACTCTTTCCAGCGCTTCCTCTCCGAACATCGCAGATAAACGTTTTTACGCACTTTTTTGCTTACTTACCGACCGTTATCACCGACTCTCTCTCTCTCACTCTCACTCTCTCGCTCTCACTCTCAATCTCTCTCTCTCTCTCTCTTTCTTAGTCGGACTCCCTGGCTTTTTCTCTGTCTCTGTCTGTTTGTCTGTCTGTTTCTCTTCCTCTCCTGTTATTTCTTTTCTCTCTCTCTCTCTCTCTCTCTCTCTCTCTCTCTCTCTCTCTCTCTCTGTCTCTCTCTGTCTCTCTCTCTGGCTCTCTCTGTCTCTCTGTCTCTCTCTGTCTCTCTCTCTCTGTCTCTCTCTCTCTGTCTCTCTCTCTCTGTCTCTGTATCTCTGTCTGTCTGTCTGTCTGTCTGTCTCCCTCTCTCTCTCTCTCTGGCTCATCCTTTCTCTCTTTTCACTCTGGTTCTCTCTTTCTCTTTCTCTTCTCCCTCCCATCTACAGGGACATCGACAACGACTCCCCTGGCTTCCAATGTTTCCGCTCGGCGTTTACTGTGGAGATTCGTCCGTGCGTCTTTTTCGCTCCCTTTTCTTGTCCTTCGTGATGGTAGGGCGGGGGGGGGGGTTGAAGGGGGCGACGGTGCTTTGAAGCAATCAAACGGACCGTATCCACGGCCGGCGCTACAATCTCGCACACCCGTTGCGGTCGCCGACCGCCCCAAAAGCGCCAACAACAATATCGTGCAATCGCAGCGGCGGACATATTGGCCGTAAAGGCGAATCAAATATTGATGGAGCGGCGCTCTGGCGGCCAGCTGCGCCTAAACAACGCCGGGGAAGCGGTGTCCAGATTGCCGAAGAATATGATAAACGACGGCGCAGGAGGCTACCCATCCACCACCACCCCCCACCCACCTTCCACCATCACCCCCTCCCATCCCCCGACCGCCCTAACTGGCCGGATCATCCTCCAACAGAGGGGGCATCTCTTCTTCGAGTCCGCGTGTCTGTGTGTGTGTGTGTGCGTGTGTGCGTGAAGGACCACTGCACGTCGTTAACAGTGGAAAGACTCGTGGACATGGTTGGCGGGGTGGGGTGGGGTGGTGGTGGGTTGACGCCAGGGCAGGTTGCGGAGAGGGGGCGCGTTCAGTGGCCTGTCTAACCCTTCCCCTCCCTCCCTCCCCCGGGACAAGCAACCATAACCACACATACACAGACAGACGCTCCGCACACACGAACACACACACACACACAAAAAGACACATGGACTACTACTGTCTGTGGTGGTAATTTCTTTAAACGTTCTCCTCAGGGGAAGAAGACGTCGTCTGCAAGACCAAAGACATTCGATGCCATGCGCCATACACGTCTCCATGGCAACCGCAGGGGTCTTAGGGCATGACGTCATGTCAGAGACCGACCGCGCGCCGAGAAGCTGTCAACGGATTCAGAAAATCTGGTGTCCTCCTTCTCTTGGCAGTTCCTGCTTAGACCGAAGGAACTAAAACGGAGTGAACTTTAATAGTAGATTTTACACGCACAAACGTTAACCCACTGGCACAGAGAATTGCTGTAGTGTTCAATTTTCCTATTTGGGGGGGGGGGTAGTTTTGTTTATGGTTCTGGATTGTGGGCAACAATGACCCTTCTGACTTTCAGAAAAACACGAAAACTATGAACAATTTTATTTCAAAGACAGAATCACAGTTTCTTTACCTATGAAAACCTTTGATATCCAAGCATTGATATCCTCATTGATGGAGTGGAAATAGAACAGGTAGAAGAATTCTGTTATCTTGGAAGCCTGCTTGACACAAACGCCAAATGTCATAGAGAAATAAAGAAAAGAATTGCCATGGGGAAAGAAGCCTTTACGAACAGAACAGAACTACTGAGAAGGAATTTTAACCGAAATCTGAAAAACGATTTGTCAAAACACTGATCTGGCCAGTGACACTCTATGGATCAGAAACTTGGACGCTCAGAAAGGAAGACATAAAGAGATTAGAGGCATTCGAAATGTGGATCTGGCGAAGAATGGAAGAAATAGCTGGACGGAAAAAATAACAAACGAAGAAGTCTTGGAGAGGGTAGAAGAGAATAAGAGCCTAATTAACACTATTCGTACAAGACAAAAGAAGTGGATAGGTCATGTTCTGAGAGAAAAATCAAACCTACTAAGAGAAGTACTAGAAGGAAAGATGAATGGAAAAGCATAGAAAGGGCGACCAAGGACATCGATGCTGGAGTGGATGTTCGACACTACGGAAAAAACAAGTATTCAACCCTGAAGAAAAAATCACAAGATAGAGAGGAGTGGCGACGCTGGAGTATGGAACCCGTCTCTGGACAGAGCACCTGAAGAAAAAGACTCGACATTAATTATGAAAATTGTAACTTTTTGTGTATTTTGGTATTTTGAGTCCAAATCAAACGGGCCTGTGAGAAGTGAGATTTGTGCCACCAACTCACGAGCTGGCAAGAGGTAAAACTTCGAGATCACATGGTTTCGTTCTTTTAAACGTAAAGTAAAGGAGCATTTATGTAGCTCCTCTTCTCGGCGAACACTCAGAAGGACACCAACGTGTAACGTCTTTTCGTAACTGATTTCAGCCAATCTTGCGGAAATCGTGGGAGGTTGGAGTTGGAGAAAAACTGTATCATTGCAACGTTCCCTCCGTGCACTCTATCGATTTTTAGCGGAGAGTTGATACATTGGCCGTTGGTCGATAACCAGACCTCCGATGCAGAGTTTTCGGCTCAACTGTATTCTGTCGAATACAAGACTCATGCACAGTACTTGAAAAATACCAAAATGTCGTTTTTTTATAACAATCGTGTTTCCTATCAGACTGAATGAAGGGCCGCAGTTGCCCAGCGCGGACAAAAATAAAATAACACGAAAGCAGAGGAAAGTACACAACAAGTAGGCCTGTGCATACTGCGCAGTATGCATGCCACTGGGTGTACTGAAGAGACGGCGACGAAGACGACGCAGTTGTCGGCGCAAATTCCGATGCACGACCGGTCATTATGCGACAGATTCACTATGATGATGATGATGATGATGATGATGATGATGATGACGACGACGATGATGATGATGAGGATGGTGGCGATGATAATGATGATGAGGAGGAGGAGGAGGAGGAGCAGGATGATGACGATGATGACGATGGCAATGATGATGATGAGGGGAGGAGAAGGATGATGATGACGATGATGGTGGTGATGGTGATGATGATGGTGCGAAGGATACGGAGAGGAAGAGGAGGAGAATGGACAAAGACAGCACCAGAGAAGAAGACAAAAACGGAGGAATATCGGAGGAATAGAGAAGATACAAAAGATACACAGAGAGAGGGGAGAGAGACAGACAGAGACTGACAAACAGAGATACAGACAGAGACAAAGACATACATGGACAGACAGAGATAAAGACAAAGACAGGGAGGCAGAGGGATATAGGCAGACATTCATATACACATACAGAGACAGACAGACAGCCAAACAAGGCAGTCAGAGAGAGAGAGAGAGAGAGAGAGAGAGAGAGAGAGAGAGAGAGAGAGAGAGAGAGTGAGAGACAGACAGACAGACAGACAGAGACAGACAGAGACAAAGAGTGAGGAGGAGCAACTTGAAGAAAGGAGTGATAGAGAGAGAGACAGACAGAGAGAGAGAGAGAGAGACAGAGAGAGAGAGACAGAGAGAGAGAGACAGAGAGAGAGAGAGACAGACAGACAGACAGAGACAGACAGAGACAGAGAGTGAGGAGGAGAGAGAGAGAGAGAGAGAGAGAGAGAGAGAGAGAGAGAGAGAGAAAGAGAGACAGAGAGACAGAGAGACAGAGAGACAGAGAGAGAAGAAGAGAGAGAGACAGAGAGAGACAGAGAGAGAGAGACAGAGAGAGAGACAGAGAGAGACAGAGAGAGAGAGAGAGAGAGAGAGAGAGAGATGGATGCGCACTGGGACATCGTCGTCGTCGTCTGGTGCTGTATAGACGCTGGGCCAATGACATTATGGAACAGCGACTGCACAGACGCTGGCTATGTCCGAGCTGAGCCCTGCACAGAAACTGCCATCATCATCATCATCATCATCATCATCATCATCACCACCACCGCCACCATGTGCATCAATAGCAGCAGTGGTCGTGCGAACGACGATGCCATCAGAGGCGTCGTCTCCATCTGCATCACCACCACCAGCAGCAGCAGCAGCAGCAGCAGCAACAGCAGCATCTTCTGCAGTTGGACTCCGTCGTCGTCGTCGTCGTTGTCTGTGGTAGTCGTTATCGTTTAATCGTTTAGACGCATTTCTGTTCTCATTGGTTGCTATATTAAGATCAGTGCATTTAAAATTAAGATAATTGCACATTTAAACTTAAGATAAGTGCTTTTGAAATCAAGATCAGCGCTTTTAGAATTAGGATCAGTGCATTAGACTAGGATCAGTGCAGATTGCAAGAATTTCTCATAGAGCGATTGATGGAAAGCGATAGAGGAGGAAGTATAGACAGACGAAGGAGGACAAATAGAAGGACAGGCGCTATAGAAGCAGTGTGGCACTTCTTCTGATGGTAAGTATCCGGCACTTATGTGCTTCAGCCTCTGCTGTAGACGTACTGCAAGTGCAGAAGTGCAGAAGTGCAGAGAAGGATTGCTATATATATATATATATATATATATATATATATATATATATATATATATATATATATATATATATATATATATAGGCGCAGTGTTCTTAATTCGTCAACGATTTGACACATTTCGTATGAAAATAAAAATTAACGCATAGACAAAATTAAAACATCCTTAGTCGACTAATGGGCGCGAAAGTGTGACTGACTGACTGACTGAATGACTGACTGACTGACTGACTGACTGACTGACTGACCGACTGACTGACCGCATAAATGAACGTATCAGGAAAATGTCAGCACTTTCGTGCAGAAGGGAAATCAGTGCTTTGAGATTTTAAAAAATCGGTTGAAACCTCTTTATAATTATTGCAAAGCCGCTGAAAATAAAAATTTATGTGGCAAAACCCGACATTGGCTGAATCTAAATTTTGGAAAGACTTGGAAGTAGAAAATGCAATTAGTGCAATAAGAATCTACAGTTATCGCAAATTTGCAGCCCAGACAAGAGCAAATATTCAATTAATTCAGCAGAATTCAGTGAAACACCATTGTCCAACATCACCTATTGCTCCGAGTTCACGATATTGTGAAAAGCTAATCTTAACGGATATAATAATATTGTGATGTATTTTGGTTTTGATGAAATTGTCGGAAGACCATACTGAGTCTAATTAAATATGCAAAAATAGGACAGAAATAAGGGAAGATGGAAAAGTGGGATTTACCAATCCAACATGTGTCGGTAATTCGTGTAAAAAGACCAAGGTTTTAAGAATTTCAAAATTTCTCGCATCGATTCTAAGTCTAATCTCGATAGGAGTCTTATCTGTAATTCGAGTATTTACGTTAAAATAATTATATTGAAAATCTAGCAGTTTCTATAGATAGGAGAAATTCTGTTTATTATTTCGAAATGCTATTACTGAAAATAATGGATTGTTATGAAGCATGTGAAGTGGCCAAATATATATATATAGAGGGCAAATAATGTCGAGCGCATGTATTAATGTTTGAGGAATTGATGCCTTTCTCATCACGGAAAGTGAAAAGGTGAGCTCTGAATAGAACTGCTAATCATAAGACAGAGTCTTCGATGAGACAGGGTTGTTTCTCAAGAATCTAATCTAATCTATAGAAAAGAAATGACTGATAATCATAGCCGTCTTCCTCCTCCTCCTCCTCCTCCTCACAGTCTGCCTACGTCATCGACCCAGCGAGAGCGCCGCCTGTCGACGTTCACCGCGCTTGTCTTGATGTGACGTCAGGAAAATTAAGGCACGCGGTGAATGCCAACATGCGGCCGACGACGACGGCATGCGGCCGCACCGACCGACGACATGCGGCCGCCGGGGAACCGGCGTGTCGCCCCCGGCGGCGCTGGGGCGTCGGCGGCGCCGATCAAAGTCAATAGGAAATGGTTACTGATGCTGGACCGTGATTTAGTTCCTCGAGACGTTGTGAATTCACGGTCAATATGAACTCTCTGCTACTTTTTCTGAAGAGAAACGCTACATCCTGGGCGGTGGAGAAGTCAACATTTTATTCGTCCGTATATTTGAGTGGTATTAGAATTTTCAATTTTCAAAATTAACTACCTATCGAAACGTATTGGGTTCCTACGATGCTCCCCTAATTCTGGGGCGGTCAGGAGGGGGGTACAATGACTTTTAGTGGTCGCAGATTAACTATGCATCTCACCGACGCATAGAAATTAAAGTCATCAAAGAAAACGAGAGTTGGAAAAACGTGAGAGAGAGAGAGAAAGAGAAAGAGAGGGAAAGAGAGAGAGAGAGAGAGAGAGAGAGAAAGAGAGAGGCAGTGTTTCATACAGACCTATTAGGAGGGAAGATCCCCCCTCAACCTCAAAATCCCCAAAAAAAAAAAAAAAAATTCCCAGCACTTACACAAATTTTGCATTGAACTGTGTCTTTTCCTCCAACCAGGTCGATTCAGCACTCCCCGAAAGCCTCAATTTTCCTCCAAAGGCCTGGAGTCTGGATAAGACACTGGAGAGAGGCATAACGAATCCACACAGTTCTAAATTAAATGACTGAGACTTTGCACTAAATTATTCACATACGAAGCCGGATTTATAACAATAATAAATACGGTAGACTTTGCGAAAATGTAATTTTCGCACATAACCTGCGTTGGGATATTTGACAAGAAGATCGAATTTCGACCGAAATTTCGCATAAAAGGAGCAAAACAAGTTGGGACTACTTTTTATGCCGATCGATATTTAGTATTTTGGCCGCAGAGAAGAACTACTTTCCATTACAAGATTCCGATCTTATCGAGAACGAAACGTTCGTTTGATCACATCGCCGATGAATCAATGCGCCACCGAAGCGGAGGAAGACAAAGAATTCGATCGCGAAAATAGAACCGAAACTCATTTGACCTTTTAACCTTTAGAAATTTTTATCTGTCAAATGCGATTAGACTCGTTAAATCAGTAAGTAAACGGCAGAGACTGAGAACTAAGTGAACGAAAAAACGGCAAAAGCGTACATAAAACCGGGCATTTCAGCGCAGAATTTGCGTCCTTTTAGTCTTTAACCCTTTGAGCGCAATATCTAGAAATCACCGCATTGACCAACGAACATTTTAAAATAAATTTTTCCAAGAATCACCCGAAAGCTAGCAAGTAAGGTAGGCCTAAGTCATGCGACACCGATCAAAATCAAAATCACCCACCACCACCACCACCACCGCCCCTCCCTCAACCGGCCGGGGGGTGGGTGCTTATTTAACCCCTCTCCCTCCTACCCCCTCCACCCCCACGCCCCGATCTATTGAATCGTGGTCACGAATTTCGTGACGCAGTCGACTCTCTGATCCGTATCCGACCGACTCATTACCTGACCGGAATCTACGGGAATAAATGGAGGCGCTGACGTCATCGACAATCCGCGGTGCCCTTTACTTTTCCTCCCCGGTAGATCAAGGGCCGCCGCCGCCGCGCCGCCGCTGCTGCTGCTGCTGGCTGCTGCTGCTGCTGTGACTCTTCGTCATCATTATAAATTTCAGATATCGCCAACTCTGGCCAGAGTTGGCGATATCTGAAATTTATAATGATGACGAAGAGTCATAGCGCAGCAGCAGCAGCAGCAGCAGCAGCAGCAGCAGCAGCGCCAACGCTGGCGAAAACGATGCTCTCGATCACATCTCTGTCCACTTCAGCAACTGACCCCCCACCCCTCCCACTCCACCCCACCGCCGTCTTACCTCTCTAAGTCTTTAACGTTCTGTCTTCTGGATCATCTGAGTTTCTAGACGCGTAATTGGAATTTATATAGCGCCGTGCAATCAATCTGCTAATAGTGAAGAGCAACTGTTAACGCTGAAGATGTCTGTCTCATCCATGCTAACAGAGGTTACATTTGAGTCCAAAATGCTTCGAAATCACTGCAAGAAAATTTTATATAAACCCTTTTTATATATTAAATGTTGTCCTGGACGTTTTTTCAGGGTATTTTTACTATTGTTATAAATTTGTTTTAAAGCCAAGCAATTATTATTACTTTATAAATATTCTTATATTTACTTTAATGCTATTATTATTTTTTATTATTACTATTATTATTACTGTATTTCACTTATCGTCATCATCATCATCATCATCATCGCCACCATCATCGCCATTAGGATTGAATGAGTAAACGTGTGTTAGAGATAATAATAATTAATAATAATAATAATAATAATAATAATAATAATAATAATAATAATAATAATAATAATAATAATAATAATAATAATAATAATAATAATAATAATAATAATAATAATAAGGTTTAAAGTGGTTCAGTGGGGTCTGTCCTGTGTGAGAACCATAATGTTTTCGAGTAAAGTAAGACAAAGTATTTCATTGCAACATCAAACAGTAAATTGAAGATGGCAACACTTTCAGAATAGCGTATAACGTTAGGGCGCCGTCACGTTTCTCGACCCCATCAGATCTCCCCCGCCCTCTCCTTCCTTCCCTCCTCCGCCGTCTTTCCTATCACAAACTAAGCACTCGCCGAGCTCGTGAACAGATGGCGCTACATAATTTCCGCTGGAATTTTGACCACGGTTAACGTTGATGCAACAATGACCTAAATCCGTGGACAAAATCTGCAACAACAACAACATTAAAAACACAACAAAACCAGGACATCTACCCGTTTTCTCGTGTTTCATCATTGAGAGTTGTTAATTGCACCTGGGAGACAGGCAATGCTATAATTATAGGCAATAAACCCGTGAATTCGAGAACGTTGTTTGTGATATTTTCCAGTTAGCGGGTAAAAATTTATATACGACGAATGGTTTTGCAATTTACGCGAAAACTAAGAATTCCGTGAACGCAAAGAGTTCATGTGGAGTAAATGAACGACCGAAGAGAAGACGAGAAAAACAAAACAATTTAAAATCTGAGAGAGGGAGAGGGGAGAGAGGGGAGAGAGAGGAGAGAGCTTTACTGTTAGGACCACACTTTCACACTTTGTATCTGTTAGTCTCTGTCTGTCACTGTGTCTGTCTGTCTGTCTCTCTGTCTCTCTCTTTCCTCTCATTGTATAAGTCTCTCTTCCCCTCTCTCTCTCTTTCTCTCTCCGTCTCTCGCTTCTTCTCTCTCTCTCTCTCTCTCTCTCTCTCTCTCTCGCTCTCTCTCTCTCTCTCTCTCTCTCTCTCTCCTCTCTGGCTCTGTCTGTCCGTATTTCTCTTTCCTCTTCGTTCTCTGTCGGTCTGTCCGCCTATTTTTATTTCTTTCTTTTCTCTGTGTCTGTCTGTCTGTCTATATGTCTTTCCCTTCGTTGTCTTTTCTATGTCTAAGTAAGCGTGCTATGGTGACTGGTGCTTCTTAGTTCTGCGTCTTCAGACGAAGAGAAAAAGCGCTAAATCATTTGACACCACAATGTGACCACAATATAAACGACGAAATCGACGATGATGATGACGACGACGACGACGACGATGCTGATGCAGAGTGAGAGGCGGGTAGGAGGAAGATGGAGGTGATGATAATGATCAATGATCATGACGATGACAACTTACAAACCTGATGATGATGGCGGTGATGACAAAAATGTTAATGATGATGGTACCGGTGATGATTATGACGATGTAGATGTTGTTGTTGATGATGATGATGATGATGATGATGATGATGATGATGATGATGATGATGATGATGATGATGATGATGATGATGATGATGATGATGATGATGATGATGATGATGATGATGATGATGATGATGATGATGGAAATAAGCACAACAGTAGCTGCTTATTCTCAGGCGCTCAGCCTTTCTTAAAATCGCTATGGGAAAGATATATGATCAGCCAGCCAATGGCCAATATATATATATATATATATATATATATATATGTGTGTGTGTGTGTGTGTGTGTGTGTGTGTGTGTGTGTGTGTGTGAGAGAGAGAGAGAGAGAGTTAGAATTAAGATTTAAAAACTTCAAATGTGCTAATGTGCTGGAAGAATTTTGCGGTTTGTATGTAAAACAGCGTCATCATCATCATCATCACCATCATCAACATCATCATCATAATTATTATCATCACCACCATCATCATCACCACCACCATCGTGTTTTCTGTCCTGAGACAGGTTCAGGGCTCAATTGTTTCCATTCCTCTCTCTGCGTCTTGGCTCTTCTTAGATGTCTGCATAGGTTTTGTGTTGTTGTGCGTCTTTCTTCGTCATCCAGTCCAATAGCATCATCCTTGTTCTTCCTTTTGTCTTTTCCCCCGGTTTACTTCCCTTCATTGCTGTTTTAAGCTGTGATTCGCCTCTTTCTTTCTACTGACTATCTTTCCTAATTCTTCAAATCAATTTTTCCAGATATATATATACACATGTATATATATTAGGGCGGGTCGAAACATAAAAAATTTTGGAATTTCATTACGGAACTTGGTAATTATTTGTGAAATGAAGTCTAAAGAAAGAAACAACTAATAAAATGGTAGTTGTGCTATTGCAAACGCCCCATTTTTGGCCCTAAAGATTGTAGTATTTATCAGCATTGCTCATTTGTTACAGAATTGTTATTGCTTGCTATTTTGGCATACAATTTTTTTATCTACCTAACTTTCGACTGTAATTTCATTGCCTCTTTGTTTTAACGGTACACTGTTCGATAATTGATTCTATAAATATTGGAAAGTGTGGTTTCGACATGAGAACAAGAAACATTACATGGCCTGCTATATTCGGTAATGTTATAGGAATTCCTTTCAATATGATGCCGACAAATACACATGTTGGACAGCACTTCTTGCACATCAAAACAAGAAAGAATGACACAAAAGCAATAAAGTAGCTGTGTCAGAGGCTATCATCAATCTCTGGAACAAGGCTTTCATTCCAACACTTCACTCTCCGCCTGTCTTGAAATGTGTCGAAACACTAATTTCCACTGGTTCAGAACTATGTCGCTCTAAGTCAAGTTCAACACGTCAAGCCACCTTCTTGAGTAGCTTGAACTCTTTGTTTGACATCGCAGCATGCACTTGTGTCATTTGCTATAACGAATCCACAAAACAAATCAGCACATCTTGCAAGTGTCCTAAACAGTTGTTCTTATTGGATTAAAGAAATTCGAGGAAAATGTTTATTGGAAGGTTAGACGTAGAATCAACAAAGCGGTTATGAAAAAGGATGCAACGAAAGCACGGTGAAGAAGACAAACCTAAAAGAGTAACGAAAACATCGGATAGTGATAATAAATATTAGATCTTGGTGAAGACAAAGTCAATGATAGTGAAGGGAGTGATTAAGAAAGCAACTGTGAGGTATTTTCTGATAGCGATGCTGAACTCTTTTGCATAAAAAAATAAGATCAAATGCGATTACCTCTTCTGCACCTAGCAAAAGAAGTGAACAGTGCTTATCGATTTTGGCCTTGTAAGCAAAGAAGATCAAAGCTTTGTAATTGATAAAAACAAAGTACATTGCGAGAGACATAAATTAAAGAAACATTGGCAGCGAGGTATACAGTAAGACAGTCACACAAATCCATAACAGGTATTTACGTCGATGGGAGATGGAATGCCACTTTAGTCAAAGTAAACAGAAATAGCAAGTGGTATGGTGATACTATTGTTGAAGGTCACTATGTTCTTGTTGAAGAACCAGGTGGCAATTATCTAACTCACGTTATACTTTCATCAGGAAGAAGTACTGACATTGACAGTAGTATTCTGAAATTAATAACAGAGATGCAGAATGCAGATGCAGGCGATTGTATCTCAGCAGTAGGCTGCGATGGTACATACAATAACACAGGCTGTAAAGCTGGAGTAATCCATCCGATTGAACTGATTAGGACACTTGCAAGATATGCCGATTTGTTTTGTGGATTCGTCATAGCATATGACACAATTGCATGCTGCAACATTCAGTCAATTGGTTTATATGTATGCTGCATACAAATGAATTAATTGCCTTTGAGAAATCTGTCTAAAACGTTGGTTCGATGGATCCACCTATGGACCCTCAAGTTTCTCTGACCTCATTGTGTAATTAATTGCAGCACTGCGAAAGTACAGTAAATTCCTTGTTCGTTTTGAAAATACCACATGTGACCACGATATGCCAGAGTTGAGTGAAGACGTATTAGATGAAGATATTGCCAAGCTAGGAATTGTCCCACTTACTTTGGATTACAAGAATCACACACAAGGAGTGGAGCGTTGCATAAAACTAGTAACAGATGCTTCAACAGCAGTTCATTGCTTTGAAGCAAGAGACGGTTTTATTCACGCCCGAGTCAATTATCGAAATCTAATGCCCTTATTTGAGTAAAAAAAAAGATTTTTGTGAAAACTTCTTGTAATAAACACTTACTGAGTGAGTAACTGTGAAATGCCGATCGTCTATTGATCATTCATTGATGGCATACAAATTTGTGTGATTTTCAAGTTATGTACAAACTTTCCTAATTAAAAATGGGGCACTTCCACATGTTCCAAAGTAGTTCTTTTGTGATTTTCTTTCAAATCAGATGGAAATGCAAATATTTCCTCAGTTCCGTGAAAAAAATTTTTTTCGACCCGCCCTAATATATATATATATATATATATATATATATATATATAGAGAGAGAGAGAGAGAGAGAGAGAGAGAGAGAGAGAGAGAGAAAAGCAGAGACATAGACAGAGAGACAGAGACAGAAACAGGGAGAGCGAGAGAGACTTGCGAGGTGCCCTTATCTATATTCATCCATTCCATTTCAAGCGAGTCCCTGTTAATCTCTAAAATCGATATTGTCATTGGTCTTCCGTCACTGACCGTCAGACAACTAGCGCTTCATGAATAATCCGGCGAGTGAAGACTCAATCGTCACACAGCGGAAGGACTCGACCATTCAAAGTCCATCGACAAAAAACACCGATTTGACATCGTCGACCTGATGACATATTTGAAGAATGTTAGAATCAGCAGTTCTCTGGACTGTGTTCAGTCTTTGGCAGGTTATGTCCTATAAATATGTTTTTCAAATCGAATCAGACCCTGATTATCAGAGGCGGATTTACCACGGTACAAATGGTACATCGGTACCCGGCCTACCTGCAATAATTAAAATTCAGGGATCTACCTTTTCTACCTTTTTAACTTGGGGTGGGGGAGGGGTGAATTTCTTCCCAGAGAAGGCCTAGAAATAAGCACTGCTCTAAGAAAGACAGCCAGAGCTTTTTACAATTCGCCATCTTGGTGATCGAGAGCGGTGCCATCTTATTGTTGTAAATTTGACGTCGAGTTAGGATTAGTGTTAGCTGGATTAGCTAACCCTGGTCCTAAACCCTAACCTTAACCCTAACAATAAAAACGGCTAAATAATTGTTCCAACTGATGATTTCCATCTACGTTCAGTTATCGACGTGAAATTTTCAGCTGTTTTTCGAGATTTTGTCGATTTAAAAATACTTCAAAGTCAAGAAGTCGGTAATGAAGCTAAAAAATTTCTTCCTCTCAGATGTTCCATTTTTATTCAAAAAACTCGCGATTCATTGCTCTTCAGACGCGAATTCATTTCACGCCGCGCGCCGTGACAACGCATTCCTTATCTACGATGCCACAAATGGCACTAATTGCATTTATATAGCGCTGTATGTGAGATTCTCGACCAGTCGAGTAACATAGGAAGGCTGATTAAAGAGCGGGACATTAATCTAGTCAGCTGTAATTCCCCAGTACCGTCATATTCCAGCTGTCGACATTTATGTATATACTAATACTATTCGAACTGTATTTCGATCGTAAAATACACCGAATAATGGCTTTAGCAATTCTTGGAACTTTCGCACTAATACACGCAGCCACTGGCGCCATATATTCACTCTTTATGTAGCTCCCGATATATCCTGGTCTGTGGAGATAATATTGAGAAAACTCAAGAGCTCTGACCGAAGAGAATTCTCTTGATAAATGCGTGCGTCGATGAATCCTTCATGTCGTTTCTGGTGGTCAGAATCCGTGTGTGTGTGTGTGTGTGTGTGTGTGTGTGTGTGTGTGTGTGTGTGTGTGTGTGTGTGTGTGTGGGTCTGCTTGGCGATGGCCTATAGGTACTTGAGTATTCCGAGCAGCATAAGTACCGTCGTGCCTAATACTTCTTCATGGATCGTGAATCTGGAATGACGTGTGACCACGTTTTAAAATTTATCACATAGAAACTGACCACTGGGCATCGGAACTTATGACGCCAGGTCAGTTGGTCGGAGCGTGCGCACGTCTGTCGTCTCTCTCTCTCTCTCTCTCTCTCTCTCTCTCTCTCTCTCTCTCTCTCTCTCTCTCTCTCTCTCTCTCTCTCTCTCTCTCTGAACGACCAAAATGAATACAAAAGCCATTCAGAGCATCCCGTAGGCGCTATATAAATATCCAGTTAACCTCTGATGACCTTGAATTCTGATCCGTCTTCCTGTCAATGGAACAGACGCCAGAGATCGTCGCCATTATAAAAGCTCGTCGAATATAAACTGTCCGGCTGCCTTTCATTCTGGTCAGTCTGTGATGAAGGCAGGCGGTGTGGTGATGATGATGGCGGTGTAGTCAGAAGCAGATGGAGGAGAGAGACAGACAGAAAGAGAGATGGAGAGAGATAGAGAGACAGAGAAAGAGACAGAGAAAAAGAGGGAGAGAGAGAAAGAGAGAGAAAGAGAGAAAGAGAGAGAAAGAGAGAGAAAGAGAGAGAAAGAGAGAGAAAGAGAGAGAGAGACAGAGAGAGAGAGACGGAGAGAGAGACAGAGAGACGGAGAGACAGAGAGGAGAAAGAGAGGGTGAGGAGTCAAAGAATCAGCGGAAGAAAGAGGGAAAGAAGAAGGACGAATGAAAGGAGGAAGAAGAGGAGGAGATGAAGAAAGAAGAGGAGGAGGAGAAGTAGGAGAAGGAGGAGAAGGAGGAGGCGGAGGAGGAGGAAAGAAAAGCGAACCGCCGTGCGGTGCGGGGTGGATTCGAATCCCTCTTACGACTAATGGACTTCGGTTCGTATAAAGAGCATGGTCGTTTCGTCGTCATCGTCATCGTCGTCCATATGTCCGCGTCAGGCAAGAGGTGGGGAAGGGGAGGGGTGGCGGCGATGGTGGCGGTGGTGGTGGTGGGAGGGTGAGAGGACGCAGGACGAAAGGGGAGAGCAGACGACCAGAAGGACGCTACAATGACTCGCCCGAAATCGAGGCTCAGAGGCAAAACGTCGTCTGCTGCAGAGAAGACAGCGACGAAATGCAGACAGACAGACAGACAGACAGACAGACAGACAGACAGACAGTAAAGAAACAGGAAAACGACTTTTTAGAAATATTTGAGACGCAAAATGTCGAAGAAGAGGACAAAACATCGTCTGCTGCGAGAAAACAGCGACGAAATGCAGACAGATCGACAGACAGGCAGGCAGACAGACCGACAGACAGACAAGCAGGCAGACAGACAGACAGTAAAGAAACAGGAAAACGACTTTTTATAAATATTTGAGACCATAATGTCGAAGAAGAGGAAGACAACGAAGGCGCCCATCCTGTCAACAGGATTGACTAAAAGACGAAAATGGCGTCGGCGGTGCATTTAAAGGATGACCTCCGACAGTGGCGGCTCCACCGGGGGGGCCAGGGGGGGCCCGTGCCTCCCCTATTGAGAGCCTGGCCCCCCCAGTGGCCCCCCCAGTTGGGACCCTATACTTAATGCTACATACATTAAACAACAAATGGTTGGCCCCCATGATTAGAAGTTGCCCCCAACGGCCCCCCACTTGCCAAATCCTAGAGCCGCCACTGACCTCCGATGCTGTTCGCCACAGAAAACTGCATCAGCATCTCTTTGTACGATTTTCGAATTCTGTTATCACAAGAAAGATAAGACAGAAACTAGAACGAATTGACAATACCAAACGGAACTATAAAAAGCATTCCATTGGTCGCGACAAAATCAACGAAATTACCGCAAAGCAAACGATAAAATCTACTTTGAAATAGTCACACGATAACAACAAAAATTTCCATCAGAAGAGTTTATATATATGCCACCTGAAAACAGAGCCATAGAATTATTGTCTAAAGAAAGGTTTCACACGTGGACCCATCTTAGACCATAAACGGCTGAAAATATAGGCCAAACATCTGTCAAGAGTAAAAATCCAGCTCTACAAATGCTTACATATGGCCGAAATATACAGCAGCCTATATAAATCAACCTAAATTCCTTTTTGAAAGATGCAAGCGGTCATTAGGCGCATTTCTCCCTCTGTCTGTCTGTCTCTGTCTCTGTCTCTGTCTCTGTCTCTGTCTCTGTCTATGTCTGTCTTTCCCTGAGGAGCGCAGATATATTCCAGTGTCTTCTACTCCCGAAGGACGTGCATGTTTTGGTTATTGATCTTGGTGCTCCTCGTCCAGTATAGCATTACGCTTTGTCTTTGTGTAATCGCGTAACTGGAAATTTACAACAACGTAACAGATTAATTAGTTAAGAAGAGTCCTTTTTACGATTTCCATAATCGATCGCGTTCATCGCGATTTGAAACTCATTTCGTTCTGCGAATGACAATTATATTATTTGATAATAAAAATTCCGAATCAAAATAATTAGTCTTTTCATTGCTTGAATATTCTTCGATTACTACTGACGGTAATAGCTTAGTCACGTGGTGAGTGGGGTGGAGGACGGTGGCTACCCCTTTATCATCCGTAAAGCCCCTAGTCGGACCTGGAACTGTCGGTCTGTGGAAGCCCTGGTGCCGCCCTCTATTCGGCAATCCTCGCTCGCTATACGCCAATGGCTTGAGGACTGGATATTGCGTTGCAAAGCAGGAATGAACTATAATGAACTAAAATTATACTTACTTCAACATACCTGTCAACAAAATTAATGGTTGGCCCCAGGCTTAGAAGTTGTCAGCCCAACTGCCCCCCCCCATTTGCTAAATCCTGGAGCCGTCACTAGCGGGAACATTGCTGATTGTTCTCTTCTGATATCTTTTTCAACTCTCACTTTATTATAAGTAACGTCATATACCTGTTTATATATGCACCATGTTCCTTTTCATTAACATTATCTGTTTTCAGATATATTAATTTTAATTATCATTAATAATGTGTTGTGACTCTGTAACACATTTACTCCAGTATGTTTCGTAGCCTGTTAATTAATTATCAACGTTTCCTTGCTACAATCACCATTGGCCACAAACTTTTCTAAAATAAATTAAAACTATTCTTTTCAAGAAATCTTATGGCGAAATCCTTACCACAGGCCTGCATTCTATCCGCCGCAAATCTTGTTATCATCCTCCATAACATCATTCAACATCCTTTCTGCGTTTTCGCTGACTCTTCGACGGAACGTTTTCTTGCGGAAGACCGCCTTCTGAAGGGCTTACTTTACTTTACTTTACTTACTTACTACTCCGTAGCTCGAGAATTCAAGATTTGTATAGTTCAAAATATTTTCTACACGATCTTTGTGCTTGTGTTTTATGTTCTAAGACGCTTTGAGTTGGAAATAACTGTCTAGTTGCAGTGGCGCAGCCAAGAGGGATTTGGGAGTTAACCCCCTTGGTCATCCGACCAAATTTTTTTTATTGCGGGTCAATATTGTTGTTGTTGTTGTTGTTGTTGTACGCGCTCCTATGTCTATATAATTCCTTTATTCAAGTAGTAGTAGTAGTAGTAGTAGTAGTAGTAGTAGTAGTAGTAGTAGTAGCAGTAGTAGTAGTAGTAGTAGTAGTAGTAGTAGTAGTAGTAGTAGTACCACCACCACCACCACCACTACTACTACTACTACTACTACTACTACTACTACTACTACTACTGTTACTATCCATCCCTCATCCATCCGGAATCCTTCGCATTAGGATATAATCGTAAGGGAATTTTCACTCTCCATCGAATCGACGCAGAATCTCCGAACTGCCGGCGGCCGGACGTCTATTGATCCTCGGCGTTCATCTCGTCTGCGTCGCGTAAATCTCGCGGCGCTACATAAAAGCGGTCATTAGATTCGTCGCTCGGATTTTGGAGGAGGGAGGAGGAGGGAGGGAGAGGGGTGCGGTGGAGAAAGGGGGAAACGCTTCTTATCGCCGAACGTTAATGTAAATCCTCGGCGCTACATAAATGCGGTCATTAGATTCGTCGTTCGGATTTTACGGAGAGGGGCGCGGAGTGGGGGTGGGGAATTGGGGGCGGGGTGGGGTGGGGTGGGGTGGGAAGCGAGGCGTCTTATCTGAGCGTTAATGGAATATAGTGATTGGATGTCGACCGCAGATATCGGCGTCTGCGTCAGAGGCTGACTACGTCGACTATCGCTGACCGTTCGAAGGGGGAATTGCGGGGGAAGAGAGTGGGGGAGGCAGTGGCGGAAGGTGGAGAGAGGGGATGGAGGAGAGAGGATGAGGCGCTGCGAGTGTCTACATCATAGGAGTCAGTCGTGCGTGTCGACTGCGCAGGCGCCACGACGAGAAAGCGTAGAACGATGACGCAAGCGGACGCCGGTGACGCAATGTCGCTCTGCGCTCTGACGTCAGTTTAGACGTCATCGCCACTGACTGTTATATTGTTATTACTATTGCTGTTATTGCTGATACTGATATTGTTATTATTACTATTATAATTGATGTTATTTTTAGTTATTATTGCTATTACTATTGTTGTTATTGATGTTATTATCATTAATATTTTTTGTTAATGATGATGATGACGATGATGATGATGATAATAATAATAATAATAATAATAATAATAATAATAATAATAATAATAATAATAATAATAATAATAATAATAATAATAATAATAATAATAAATAATAATAATCATCATCATCGTGAACTGATTATGGTGGCATATCGTACAAGTACTGCTAGCACACATAGCAATTGAAAATACAGTAAGCTTATATCTGACAGAGATATTATTGTTACTCTTGCAGCATTAGTATTGTTATCTTTATATAGGTCCTTGACTGTACTTTCTGTCAACAGCAGCGCTAGAGCCGATGATGAGTGCTTTGGCCATCTTGAACATCGACAAAGTTACTTCATTTAGAATTCTGATCTTGTTCCTGAATTTTCCAAAGCAAAGAGGTCACGTGTGATGCCAAATATGAAGAACATAATTCAGATCGTAGATTCCACGCAACGAGACGCTCATTTAATATTCTTTGCATCTCAATTTGTTTTCGCGTATATATATATATATATATGTATGTATGTATATGTATATATATATATATATATATTTTATGCCCTCGGTACTTCATTCCCGAGGGACTTATGATAAAAAATTATATATATATATATATATATATATATATATATCCTAGATGGCCAGTGGCGGTTCCACTTGGGGGATGAGTGGGGATTTTTTGCTTGTGCAACCTATATATTATTGGATAAAAGTCTAGTGAAATTACCAAATTACATTACAGGGAAAAGACTGCGGATGACTGTTTTCTGTTTTCTTGCTTGTCAGCCTATTTTTGGCGGTAAAAGTTAGTAAAATTAGGGATAAAATTCCCTTTTGTCAGCCTTTTTTGGGTAAATTTGATTGATTTTTTCTTCTATTTTCACCCCCCACCAACTTCCTATGAATTCATTTCATCTCCCCACCAAGAAATCCTGGAACGACCACTGTAGATAGCTCTTCGGAAATAAAAATGGAATCTTTAGAGTGTTAAGCGTCTTAAGAAGGAACATTTTTGACGGAAAATATCAGTTCTTGATAAAGAAGATTGCAGATCTAGCGAAATCTAATGAAATAAGTTGACATAAATCCTATCTTCTCGTTTTTAATATCGTTCTTTGTATTGTTTTTTTTCTTGGATCGTAAATTCTAAGGATAAAATGTCAATTTTGTCAAATTGTTCTCTCAGTTTTCTGAGTTTCACGCGCCGCATATGCATATAAATGTACAGGATATATTTTCCAAGAATTTGCGTTCGGGGTGGAGGGGGTGTCCCACAATTGCAGGGGGTGTCCATGTCCAGTGTTTCATCTCGACTCCTTGACCCAGAGGGAATTAGAATTGTGCGGAGCAGGTGGCGGGATTCGATGCTAGGGCCTCCGGACAAAAATACAAGTCTAAAATATGATTTCCGTTGTCTTCTCTTCCGTTTTCTGTATATGGTCCATTCTGATTTTTGTGGAGTCAGTTATAGTGGCTCAAGTTTCAATTTCCAGAGGTGAATTTCCCCTTTTAGAATTTTAAATGAATAGTTTTAGCACCAGTCTGTTTTGATGATAGCCAACATCACCCCTGGGGTGTAGGCAAATCTCAGTAAATCTATGAAAGGTGAATATGTCACAACAGCTCAAAGACCCTGAAAATAGCTGAAGATTTGGCGCCTTCGAAAATTGAAATTGTACTGCGGTAGCGTACCTGAGAACAGGTAGGACAGACGCCCTGGGCGCAATATGAAGGCGCGCCAAAAATCCGTGTGATCTTGCTCTCTGCTCAGCGTAGAAAGAGAAGAAACTGAGAAAACTGACTCTGAACACGTGATCATAGACCAGTTCGCATCAGTAAAAAGCAAGAAAAGTGCATCTGTAGTTTTAATCTTGTGTCGATGAAATATCACGAATTGTTTGTTAATTAGAGATTTGTTAGCCTGTCAGTTTACTTTTCTGACGAGGTCTACATCCCTACCCATCCACCCACCCACCCACCCACCTGGGTCTTCTTCCAAATCTAACTCTTCGCACAAGACCATAGTCATCCATTAATCCATACGTTGGTTCGTCGGAGCGTCCGTCGCTCCGTCGGCCGAGAGCAGGTATGGCAGCAGTAGCAGTGATCGCTGCTGTCGTCGGAATAGACGGACGTCGACGGGTGGAGGGAAGGGAAGGGTAGGGAGGGATGGAGGGAGGGAGGGGGGAGGGAAGGGTAGGGAGAGCGTTCGGTTGGTCGTGTCCTTAAGAAATGAGCGCTCATCAGCTTAGAAGATTTCTCTCAAGACGAACGGTGGTCGTCTCATCGTTATTGAAAATCTCCTTCCATCCATCCGTCATTCCTTAGCATCCGGAAAGCGTCCGGGATCCTAAATCTTCTCTATTCCGGTTTCCTCCAGGACTTCTTCTTCTTCTTCTTCTTCTTCTTCCCTATTCCCTTCATTATGCGATAATCGTCGTCGTCTTCGTCGTCGTTATATCATTCATTGGCAAATCTTCTCCTTATCTTCCTCTCTTCTTCTTTAATATTACATTCAAATGTGGGTGCGTTGCGTTGTAGGCCTACGTATTGAGTTCAACGATGGCTGTTTCAACGACAATCAGAAGTTTCAACGATACAATTGAAAGCCTTCGAGCAAACTGGGGGGGGGGGCTTCGCAAGTTTTACCCCGTCACCCAAGTCCACCCACTGTCCTTTCCATTTGGCGTAATCCATGTCTTCCATCAGTAGCGTCTTCACCCCTCCTCCTCCTCCTCCTCCTCCTCCTCCTCTGAGTCCTCTGAGTCCTCTCCCGCCAGTAAATGATGGAGAAACTTCAATATATGGATGATGATGATGATAATAATAATAATAATAATAATAATAATAATAATAATAATAATAATAATAATAATAATAATAATAACCATCTTCTTCTTCTGTCACCATCATATTTATTCTTCATCATCATCTCCTTCTTCTTCATCATTTTGATCATCATCATCACCACCACGATCACCACCGCCATCATTATCATCATCACCACCACCATCATCATCGTCGTCATCATCATTATAATCATCATAATCATCATCGTCGTCGTAATCATCAGTATTGTCATCATTTTCTTCATTATCATCATCATCATCATCATCATCATCATGCTCTCTGTCCTGAGACTGGTTCAGGGCTCCATTTCCATTTCCATTTCTCCTTTTGTCTTGACTCTTTGATTTCTGCATATAGGTTCTGTGACGTTGTTCATCTGCTTTCCTCACCATCCAGTCCAATAGCATTCTCCTAAGTGGTCTTCCTTTTGTCTTTCTTCCTGATATGCTTCACTCCATAGCTCCATCTCTGTTCTAAGCAATGTTTCTCCTCTTCTTAGCACGTGTCCAATCCAGTTCCTCTGTCTTCCGGTGTTCGATTTATCAAGAGGAACTGAAACAACGCTGATCGGACCCTACCCCGATGAGAGAGGGAATTTTGGGATGGCGTGGTCAAAACTGAGAAAAATCCGAAATATGAACAAGTCACAGTTTTCTGAAAAAATCCAAAAACATTTTACACGAGTTTCCCCCAACGCGTGAAATTCTGATAGCACAATTGATGACGACAGAAAAAAGACTTTCTTCTAGCTTCAGCTTAATAGGAATTGGAATGGCCGTTAAAAGCCTTTTAGAGGAAGGACTTTACATCGACTGAGATCTCAAAACAGCAAGCAGTCGCTTAGACGGACAAGAAGAAGTTGAGTGAAAATGACATTTCAGAAGTTCGCATAAATGGCATCCACAAGTAATTGCACGTCAGATCTCTCCCCTCCCCTACCTTTCCTCTATCCTCTCTGTCTCTGTCTGTCTGTCTGTCTGTCTTTGTCTCAGTCTCTGTTTCTGTCTGTCTGTCTGTCTGTCTGTCTGTCTGTCTGTCTCTCTCTCTCTCTCTCTGACTCTGACTGTCCCCTTCATCCCGTCTACAGCAATATGGTTTTTGATGGTCCTGCTCTTCTCCGTCTACTTGGCAGTCCTTCTTCTTTCCATCTCTCTACATCCATTCGGCCATCTTGTCTTCGGCGCTGAAACCCCGTAATCGACTTAGTAAGTAAGTAAGTATCTCGCTCGGTCTTTGCCCGAAAGACCGGCACTTCTTCTGCGGTCCTTTTAAGACCACGAAGTCCGGCCGAGTGGCTGGCCCACCACTGGCCCGCCGGTCCACTGGCCCATCGGCCCACTGGCCCACCGGCAGTCTAGGGCCTTTGTCCGGCGGTCAGCGGCTCGTGCTGTTCAAGGGACGTTGACGACGTGAAGCCGTCAGTTTTTTCGGTCAATTCGATTTAGAAATTCTCTAAAGGTTGAGTGATGGATGACGAAGTGTCTGGCTCGGCGGCTGGGTGGGGTGGGAGTGACGGGTGGAGGCGGAGTGGAGGTTTGGGTGGGGGTGGGGTGGGGGAGGGGTGGTCGGTGGTCGACTGGTTTCGTGCGAGAACTTCTTAGAGAACAGGAAACGAATATGCGCTCCTCGGCTGAGTGTGAAATTGATGGATGGATGGCGGATACCCAAAGACGGTCAGGACATTCAGCACTTAATACCTAACTAAGCCATTCTCCCTCTCTCTCCCTCTCTCTCTCTCCATGTCTCTCTCTATGTCTCTGTCTCTCTATGTCTCTCTCTATGGCTCTGTCTCTGTCTCTCTATGTCTCTCTTGGTTTCTGTCTCTGTCTCTCTATGTCTCTCTCTATGGCTCTGTCTCTGTCTCTCTATGTCTCTCTATGTCTCTGTTTCTGTCTCTGGCTGTCTCTGTCTCTCCACAGCCGAGCAACGTGAATAATATAGACATTTAAGGGTTGTCTGTCACCCACTTGAACTGTGGCTACCACTATGCATGGAGTGGAACTGACCATACTAAAACACTTGAAACTCAGTCATCGTAATCGTCGTCATCATCGTCATCATCATCATAATCATAATCATCATCGTCTTCGTCGTCGTCTTTAACATTCCTATTATAAAGCAGAACTTCGTTATAACGTACTTATGAAATGACGTAAGCCAATGGAAGGATTAGTGAACTGTCGGTACGTGGATATATGTAAAGATTTAGGCGAATTTAGCAACTTCTTTGGCAGAAACCACATTTTCGTTTGTCCCCATCTTCATTGCCTCAAATCCTGCAAGAATAATCAATATTGGTCTTCTTAATTTCTATCCACAGTGCTCGAAATATGGCACTTACCAGCCAATTCATACTACGCAGTGGGTCTGTAAAATCTAGTACGTTTTATCCGAGGTACCTTCCTTATATCCAATACCATTCATTACGGTAGCGCATCAAATGGAACAGTACGTTACGGTGCATTATAACCGAGTGTGTTTTATAACTGAGTCCGTTATATCAAAGATACACTGTAGTCTATTTCAGTGGCGGTTCCACGTGGGGCCCGTGGGGGATGAGTGGGGATGCATCCCCACCAGACTTTTTTGTTTGTGAGACCTATTTTGGGTAAAAGTCTAGTAAAACTATGGGGGAAAACTGCGGATGACCTTTTTTTGCTTGTCAATCTCTTTTTTCGTTAAAAGTGTTGTAAAAATTAGGGATAGAATTACCTTTTGTCAGCCTTTTTCGGCAAAGTTTATTGATTTTTTCCTTCTATTTTCACCCCCCCCCACCAACTTCCTATGACTTCAGTTTATCCCCCTCCCCCCACCAAGAAATCCTGGAACCGCCACTGGTCTATTCGCCTACGTTAAGGACGATGGGCCCAGTGGCGTCATTTCACACTTTTCTTGGGGGGGCGAGAAATTTTTTTTGCAAATTTTTGACATTATAAATTAATATTTTCATTTCCTTGGGGGGGCCACGGCCCCCCAGCCCCCCAAATGACGCCTCTGGATGGGCCTAGATGGCGCTGCAGTACTAGTCATCCTGGTAGAGTTCGACGTTGAGCATCGAACTGTCTCCTTGGAGTGTTGCGTCCTCTCCGGGAGGCGGCCCTTCGCCCTGCTAATGTCTCCTAGCACGCAATCGACGATGGTTGAGAGATTGCCTGGAACTACAAGACACCTTCAACCCCAACCGTCACCCACCCCTCCACCCCCTCCACTCCCAACTACAGCACAGGGGAGCGGTGACTGCTGCTCATCGTTTTAAAGTAACCGCGTCAGAGTTTCTCATTTGCGTCCACTTTTCTGTCGGACAATAATTAATTATCTGCCAAAAAACAATGAATTTTCTCAGAAGCCCGTCGACAATTCCACCTTTTCGTACTCTTCTAAGACAGGCCTGGAGTCCGTGACGTCACATGTTGGCAATTTACTCAATCTATTTTATCAAGCTTCATCATTGTCGTCGTCGTTGTCAACAACGTGCTAATACCAACAACAACAACAACACCACCACCAACAACAACAGTAGGAGTAACATGTTGCGATAATAATAACAACTAGTGGCATAGCCATGATTTCCGGAGGAGGGGGGTTGGATTTTGCCATTTGGTTTTGACCGTGACCAACTTTGGAAAAATATTTTGATAAGCAAAGAAAGGTCCTCGTCTTTTAAACACCGTTACATTTTATAGCCAAGAGGGTTAACCCTCAAAGTCGCGTCAAAATATAATAAGTGCATAGTAGAAACTCATTAAAAATATTTTGTTTTCGGCAGCCAATGGGGTCTAACCCCCAAACCCCCACTTGGCTACGCCACTGATAACAACAGCAACAGCAACAGCAGCAACGGTCATTACGTTTTCTTGCAATCTGATTTCCTCTGGAGAATCTTCGCTCCCTCCCACCCTACTGGCAATACTCGATTTCCCGGTGGTGTTGCGGGTGAAACCTCAACCCCCCGCAGTTCGGGGTCGGCCCCCACCGAAAATATTGGTGTATATCCGTGCGACACAGGGTTATTTCTAGAATTATCAATTTGGGGGGTGTCGGTAAATTCTGGGGGTCCTCTGCCAAAAAGTCTGACAAGAAAAAAAGGTCATCCCATAGCTGAGATTGGAGGGGTGTTGAGGGGAGTATGTCTCAAATTGGGGGTGTTGGAGAGTGTTGGGGGTGTAAAAATATTCCTGGTGCGACCCTAACTCCATGTCGATAATTTGTGGGTACCCACTGCTCTTGTGAAAATCGACTGTTACATAGGATGACGTCAATTGAAATAGAAATCTCACGGAAGACAAATGTTAGAGCTTTAAACAGGTAAATCTCAAGTAAAGCTTTTGCTTTGACCCTTCCCTCAACGTCTTGGTATTAGCAAGGCGACACATTCGACTCAGCCGCCACCTGGCGAACGTCGCACTGTCGAACGAAATTTGCATACGCCACCTGGCGAACGAACGGACGGCGCATTTACCGGTATTTTTCGAATTCTGTCAACATTCTATGGAATCGACAAATGATAATTAGCTCAACGAAGTTAACGCAATCACACGTCCCAAAGAGTGACAAAGTAGCCGTGAAGTCGATCAACAGATTGGGATCCTGGCATTAATTTAGGCCTAATTTCGCCTGCGGCACAACAACAACAACAACAACAACAACAACAATAATAATAATAATAATAATAATAATAATAATAATAACATTGAAGTTAAGCAACGTCGAGCGCGGTTAGTACTTGGATGGGTGACCATCCCGGATTCTAGCCGTGGTGCCGGCGGCCAACCAAGCCGTTCATCGCTTAGGCGTCGATAAATTGGTAGCAGCGTTAAGATGCGAAGGGTAAAACGTGGGACTAGAGAAAGTAATGGCAACCTACTCTAGATTAATGGCGCAAGCCACCTGCGTTGCTGCTTGCCTAGTAACCGGAGATCAGCACCGGCCCCAACGCTCGAAATCGAGTATGGGACTACCTTTACCTTCACATACACAAGCCAACATTTGCACATTAAACTTAGAAAGCCGACTTACTTATGCAATTTCAGCTAATTTCGTTTAATTTTGATTCACGTGCAAAGACGCTATACTGTTGCTGTACTGTGCAGATGCCTAGACCTAAATGTAATAATTTATAGGCCTATATTATTGCGCAGTCAGACGGTGGTGGCCAACTGGCAATTTCCCTATGCATAGCATACCTCCAGTTTTTAAAAAAAGCTAGTTTCACAACTTTGACAATGCTTTTACAATGAAAACAGACAAAAGAAGACGAAAAGTAAATCAGAATATTTCTAGCGCTATTTTGTGTGGGTTTCAAAATTTTGCACATACACATACAACATTTTTGTTGGAAAAACTCGGCTCACGAGTTTTTGATTTTGCACACGAGCCAGCAATCGTTGGAGGGAACATTGGACCGATGTCATCTATTATCATGTCTAACCAAGATAGTCTTGGTCTCTGCGCGTTTTCTTTCTTCCTTCTTCTAGTCCTGCATGTCCTGTCTTCTCAGATCATTCTACAGCAGAGGTAGGCAGCCTTTTGGACGGCGCGAGCCAAACGTCTATGGCCGAGGGTCGTGTAATAAATAATTTTTCACGGGTCCCTAAAATGTTTCATAGTTTATGTTTTTTAAAAGAAAATTTGTGCTGGAAAACGTTCTAAAGTAACTCTCAAGAAACATACAGATGAAATGCAATAAATTGGCGCCGATCTTTTTTAATTGCTTGTCAGACTTTTCAGGACATTAATGCCGTTGAGTCATTGATCAGAAGGTCTGTTAGACAAAACAGTAAAACTTATTTTGGGGGATGTGAGGACCGGATTGCCATAACCGTAGCTAGAGTATTCAGCGCCCGGGGCATGGTATAAATTTTGCGCCCCTAAATTCCGGTGATGACCTTTTTTGCTTATCCCACTTCTAACGTACGACGTACCCATCGTTACCCTCTAAAATCCGGTGATGACCTTTTTTGGTTATCCGAGTTCTAGCGAAAACCCACAACATACAAATTTGCAGCCTCTAAAAGCTTTTCGCAGAATTACTGTAGTGTGCAGATTGCGCCCCCATGACGGCGTCCCGGGCGGTCCCCCCCCCGCGCACCTCCGAGCTACGGCTCAGCGGAGTGGTGCCGGATCAAGCTCACTGGCTGGCCGGATAACCTCCGCGGGCCGGAAGTTGACGACCCTTGATCTACAACATCCAGAACATGTAGGTCCCCTAAATTGGCCAACTATAATAAATAGGCCCATGTTCTCTCATCTGCTGTGTGAACTTGGGCCTATTCATATCTGCTGTGTAACTCCTCCATAGCCGGTGGCAAGCTCTGGTTGAGAAAGGAGGAGCCAAACACACCCACAAGCACACACAAACACACACACACACACACACACGCATAAACACATCTGCTGTGTCTGGCTATAATCAAAAGCAAATATGGGTCTTTAGTCCAACTGGTGCTCTTGGTTAAACCTATTGGCAGATAAGGTTACACCCAGTTCTGTTATTCTGCATCAGACCCCAGTCGTAGGTCCCAATGAGAAACCAGTAATGGAATCCGTGAAGCGAAAGTCCGTATGCTCTATAGTAGGCCTATAGATAGACTCGATGTCGGAAATCCGAGCCCTCGACACACGAATTACAAAGAAACTTTCGTCACATTTTACGATTTCTGAGTTAATTTGACGCATCGTAGAGAGTCTTTTGTTCGCATTTGCACGAATTCAGAACGTCAAAAGCATTTTCCACCGATGGACTTTTAGCCTCCAAGGCATTCCGAAGCTTTTACTTCCCTGCTTTATATCCAACAAGGAATGATGTCGGGAACTAGACGAAGAGGGCGACCAGGGAGAAGATGGGCGGATGACGTGGAAGAGTGGACAGGAATGAAAATGTCAGCAGCAGTCAAGAAGACAGAGGATCGACATGGTTGGAGGAAAGAAATTCATGCTGTCATCTTAACTTCAGTTCATGAAGGAACAAGGAGAAGATGATGATGATTTATATCGGATAATTATTTTAAAAGTCTGTCTGGAGTTCTCCCAATTACTGTTGTCCTCGTACTTTTCATCACTGCCAGCCAGTGGCGTAGCCAAGGTGGGGGGGGGTTAAAACTCCCCTTGGCTGCCGACGATATTTTTTATGTGTTTCCAAACTTAACATGAAACTTAGAATGATTTAAAGTGGCTTAGAAGGCATTACTGCCTGTGTGAAAGCCACTAGGGGCACTAACGGGGCTTGAACCCGCTCCGTCATCCTGACGCTCCATCGCCTATAACCCACGCTGCCATCTTCCGCCCCATACATTTTTATTTTCGGATGCGGTTTTGGGGTCAAACCCCTCTGGCTGCGATCCAATATTTCTAAACGCTATAGATAATAGAATGTAACGGTGTAAGAGGTGACGAACTTTGTTTTTTGTCAGCTTCTGCAAAAGAAAAAATACAAGGAGGTCAGATAAGGATGACCCTTTTTTGGCTTGTCAAGACTTAGTTGGTTACGATCAAAACCAATCCCCCTTCCGGAAATCCTGGCTACGCCACTGCTGCCAGCTTAAACATAAACAGGTTAATGACAACACAGGAGCAGCAGAAACAGCAACAGAACCTGTAGATGATGTTTATTTGAATAAAATAAATTATTATTATTATTATTATTATTATTATTATTATTATTATTATTATTATTATTATTATTAATTCATTTTAGACTAATGCACCAGTTCTACACACGGGTAGTATCAATCGAGGGAGTCACCAAGGCAGACAGGGAGACATCGAGGCAGACAGGGAGTCACCAAGGCAGACAGGGAGACATCGAGGCAGACAGGGATACATCGAGGCAGACAGGGAGACATCGAGGCAGACCCTTCCGACAGACGGATCACTCCATTTCTGTGGTCGGAAATTTTGGTCTTGGAGCTGCTCGACCCCACACCCCATTACCTGAAACGCTCGAATAACGACCAATCATTAGCAGCCATTGTGATAGCAGATAGCAACGTATCCGCTATTATCGACGTCCTGTTTGGCGGATTTGACGCGTATTCTTCGACCTTGATGGAAGTAGGCAACTGGGCGGCGGGAGGTGTAGCAGCCGGCGCCCCGTCTCATTGGCTGCCGCCGTCGCGTAAACAGCCGTCCCGCTCAGAGACGCGTGGGGCACTAGCATGGATACGATTGGCCGAGGCGTGTATGGGGCGCCGATTAACCGTAACCGTTGGTGTTTTTCAAATATGCGGGCGACCTTGTGCTATTACCTGGTCCCAAATCCCAATAATTCTCTCTTCTCTCGTTCTCTTTCAACACATCTCTCTCATTCCAGTCGGAAGCGTAGGTGCTGGCGAAGCGAGTACTTGTTCGATAATTAATCGATACTCGGTTTCGTGCGTTGTCGTCCAATAGTAGTAATATCGGTGGAATCGAGAATATTACTAGTTCTCTGTGGCGATGAAGATGAATAGACAGGTCGTAAGTTTGGTCGCTTCGCTGGCCACTGGACAGGGCTTGCTCCGAGGTCCCTCGCGGCGGGTCGTGCGTCCGATGTTGCCAGTCTTGGTCCGTTGTGTGGCGTCTCCCATCAGAGGCGCGGTCACCGTGTCTGCATCCACCGATGCCTCTTCGGTTACCGCAGCCGCGTCGAGGACAACGGAAGAAAGTAGTCCAAGTATGAATAATTGCTCTACTTAGCAATACGCTATCGATATATACATTATACAGTACATGTAGATCGTTTCCGGCGCTAATTAGGGGTAGAATTTTGTGCGCCAAATGTTCACGGCCAGAGAGGTCAGAAAACTGTTTTGATGACAGGCCGGGTGACTGAAAGAATGACAAGCGTGGGCCGTCTAACCAATAAGTTCATTATTTGTAAGTCAGAACGAAGGTCTGGACAAAAAAAAGAAAGCCAAGGTTTAGCATTGCATGTTAGTCATGTCTGAAAGTGCTGTGCAATACGCACAAACAGCAGAATGGACCAACATATTTATTTCGCAAAAGGTTATCAAGAGAAGACGACGTGAGCAAAAGGGTGGTGACATAGCACCGAGTTTTTTTATCAAACAAATTTAGGTGTCGGCCTGGATAAGCTGTCCTGACGGAAAAACCTTAACTATTATTAATTATACAGTTACGCCAGTTACTTACGTTAGTATGTAGACCAACAAAACTTAGCGTGATTTTAAAGTGGCTTAGGAGGCACTACTGCTTGCGTGAAGGCCACTAAGGGCGCCAACGGGGTATGAACCCGCTCCGTCAGCCTACCGCTCCGGCGCCTAACCCACTCTGCCATTTTCCGCCCCCTTAAAATTTAAGCCTGCCACTGCCGAGACTTGAAACATGAATCTAAATATTACAGGCCAGTGTGCTAACCATTGCTCCACCGCGCACCCATGTACTAAGTAAGTAGGTCTACTAAGGTCATTAAAAAGAAAACCGAGGACGTCCTGAAATTAGCAATAGGCCTACTGCTGTAATTGCAGAGCAGTAGGATCAACGTTCACACAATTTTCGTGTAAATAAAATGAAAACCTAAGTCGTTCGGCTGTATGGGGCGCCGCATGAAAAAATATTCAGAAGTAAAGATTCAAAAGTACATACTAGGATTAGTAGCTGTATAAGTCTTATATTTAACATATATTGACGAATCTTGATTTTGACCAAGCCGCTGACTATCAAGTTATTTGTGTGTGGAGAATTCATATTTTCTTGCAGTCTGTAGACATTGATATATTAATTGATGTCACGTGATAACATTGATGTAAATATTAGTTGATGTAAACATTGATATCAGTGGAGGACTCTGTGAAATGGCGCAATGATACACTCGGGTGCAATTAGGTCGGTCATTAGATTAGAAAACATCCTAGAGAATTTAGTGTTACCCTCGCCTGTTGATATAAAGTAACTGTCGGTGAAGGTGAAGACTTTGACAGAAATATGGGCGGAGTGTATTGCCGCCCATTAGAAATGTTTGGCGTTCCATAGCTTGCACTAAGGAGGTCAACAAGACAACAACGAAAAAGACGCACGGAATCCGATATATCCGTCAGTCAAACCACATCCACGGAACTTTCTGGCAAAGTGCCAAGGTTCAGATTCTGGGTTGTTTCCCTCCTCAGTAGCAACAGACAAGTTAACTGACGTCATTGACGGTATTTGTTCCTTGAACATATACAGTCAGACTCGCTGTAATCTGAGACGCGTTAAGCGGACTTGACTGTATATTTTAGAAATGTGAATTCGTTCTCAAGTATGCATGTCTGAATTTTCATGGACAAGAAGAGTTCGACAAAAATTGTTTCTCGAGTACAGAAAGTTCACCAGAATGTCGATACATCTCTAAATTATTCTCTAATACTCGAGTCTAAAAGCGAATGAATTAGGAATTGGGACCTGTAAGCAGTGGCGGTTCCACGTGGGGGGGGGGATGAGTGGGGATGCATCCCCCTCACTAGACTTCCGGACTTACTTTTTTGCTTGAGAAACCTATATTTGGGTACAAGTTTAGTAAAACTAACTGCGAATGACCTTTTTTGCTTGCCAACCTATTTTTCGGGGTAAACGTATAGTCAAATTAGGAACAAAATTCCATTTTCCGCCCTTTTCGGCAAAGTTGATTGATTTTTCCTTCTATTTTCATCCCTCCAACTTTCTATGAATTCGTTTCATCCCCCCTCCAAGAAATCCTGGAACCGCCACTGCCTGTAAGCCTCGTATTTGGCGTTTAACAGTCATAACAAAAAGTAAATTAACAAACACGACGAACCAGCTGAAGTAGATAGAGACACAGCAGCAAAGAGAAACAGTCTTTTTAAGCCTATAACCATGACCTAAGCAAATTTGCCGACTTAACACTAAACATATAATCCGGCTTAAGCAGGATATCTGTTAAGTGTTGTCCTTGTCTAACCTAGTTGTTTGAACAGCAGTGGTTGTGCTGGGAAAGAGACTCTCGCTTTATTTTTTTTATTTCCGTTGGTTTTTACATACGGCGGTTATGGGGGCCGTCCATAAAGTACGTCACGCTATTTTCGACAGGTTTTATCCATTCATCCTCCTTGTCAAACCTGTCACAACTCTGACTCCTTCTTAAAAGTATGTCGTAAATCTCGGATCCCCTTAAGGCGTCGTCCATAAATTACGTAACGCAGGTTTAACATTTAATAAATTTTAGATTCTCTCGTTCAATTTTCAGCAGCAAACCATAGAGATATTCAACTTCCGGCAATGATGACGAATGTAATTGAGATTTAAAATTCCATGCACCCAACATAATGTAATTAATGGACAGCCCCTTTGACGCGTTCTGTTAGAATACACCCATCAGAAGAGAAAGTAAAATATCACCGTATTATATTTCAGGTTTTATTTGTGCGAAAAATGTGACGTCACAGTGATCCTTACCCCTCCCCTCTCCCAAACTCACGCTTTCCAAGACCACTCGGAGCGTGACGTACTTTATGGACGGCCCCCATGCAACGTGATATAGCATGGGATGCGTGGGACTCATTGGATCAATTGTAAAGATTTATAATGCGCAATAAAGAAATAATCGATCCTTGATTGTGCAAAGGTACACGGTCTGTAGAGATCCATATGCGGGGGAGGGGGGCGAAGGAAGAAGGGAGGCAAAGCAGCTTCTAGGCTTGACTTGATTTATTTTAAACCACGTGCAAAAGCTCAGTGGTCTGTACCGTTGCTCGGCACGGCAAGACCATCAGACATATGTTGCATCATACTTACGTGTATACAGACGGTACAGACAGGTTAAGAACCTACTGTACTTAGGTGCAAAGTTATCCTGCTGCGTTTATGCAATTCAAATCGGTTGCTTAGTGCTTACACACAATAAACACAGATACGACCAAGACAAAGTACTGTACATACTCCAGACGAGAGAAAAAGGCACAACAATTACACTGTAAATCTTCAAATAGCACCGCATTCAGAAGCGTAATGTAGAATTGTAGATGGTTGTAACTTGTAAAGGCGCCTCGGTTGTAATGTAACGTAATTCGCTTAGGCTTTGGATAATGACCGAATTTCAGTCAACTGTTTTCGCCAAATACATTAGCGTCGCCACGGGGGACAAATGGGGCAAATGCCCCACACACCCCCAAACTAATCCCAGACTGCCTATCAGATTTGCGCAAATACGGTGAGAAAGTTTTTGTGGAGAGGTGTGTGGGGTGGGGTAAGGAATCTGACACGCCATCCCCTTTTGCCCCAACCCAAAATTTCTGGCGACGCCACTGGCCAAATACGACCCAATACCAAAAAAGGCAACCCCTTTTATAGTACAACTGATCTTATCCCATGTCTAAGATGATGCTGTAGAGGTCTGGGACGTACTAATGACCCAAGTTTTTGTCTTATTCTCTTTCTTCGTACACCTAACTGTGACTCATGGTGAACTCTGACCCGTGGTGAACTCTGACCCGTGGTGCGCCGGTGAGCAACTCCCACGGCCCCATTTGGCCCCAGTTTGTAACACTGCAGTGCGCCTCTGATAGAGGGCAAAGTTTTGGCACGTTGACGGCAACCGGGGCCCCACCCATCGAAGTAGACCTACCCCGGAGCCCGGGAATAATTATTCTCCCTCTTCTCCGCGGCCCTGCGTGACTATCCGGTGACTATCCGGTGAGCGCTTCGTTTGACTCGAAAGCTCTTGAAATAAAAATGGTGTTCGTGAAAATTTCGAAACTATAATAATAATAATAATAATAATAATAATAATAATAATAATAATAATAATAATAATAATAATAATAATAATAATAATAATAATAATAATAATTGTAAAAATAATGAAATGATTGTGGTATTGTGGTAGCATATATCGTGCAAGTACTGCACACAGCAAATGATGCACACTTTACAATAATTATTATGGGAAGAGTATGCCGTTGTTTTCGAGGCAGGGCGTGTCCATACCCAGTGGCGTACCTGCGATATGGCAGATAAGGATAGATGTTCCCCCGGGCGCCACTTGGAGGGGAGGCCAAGAAACACTCTGATCTTGCTCTCTGCTCAGCGTATAAAGAGAAGAAACTGAGAAAACTGACTTTGAACACGTGATCATAGACCAGTTCACATCAGCAAAAGCAAGAAAAATGTACCTGTAGTTTTAATCTTACGTCAATAAAATGTCATGATTTGTTAACTAAAGATCTGTTAACCTGCCAATTTAATCGTCAGACACCCCCCTGCCACGTGCGTCAAACTGCGCCTCCGCCTGCATTTATAGGCAGAAATAATACGATTCGTCATATAATCGTAGAGTCCCATTGATTTTCACTTCGCTTTAAAAGGGCAAACTAAGTGGTTCTAGTCTACCAAAGAATATTCGATACTCAGTTATTCATGAGTGCGTTGGGAGAATACACTTAACGTTCTGCCATTTCAAACACTCGATGCATTAAAAGTCAGACATGGCTCAAGGGGCCGTTCATAAATTACATAACGCTAAAGGGTTAAAGGTCTATGAAAGCGTGACAGCGTGTTCCAGAGGGAGGATGGGTAAAGACAACTGTATGCCGTCACCCTTTCCGTACATATAAAACCTGAAGTATACGGAGATATTTTGCTTCCTTTCTGGTGGATGCATTCTAACAGAGGCAGGGTTATTTCTAGGATTGTGAATTTGGGGGCGGGGGAGGGCTCGGAATTTTAGAATTGGGGATCTCTGCCGAAAAAGTCTGACAAGCAAAGAAAATCTTATCAAGTCTCCAAAAAAGAACATGACAACCAAGAAAAGAAAAAAGGTCATCTCTGCCTCAAAAATGGCGTGACGTAGGCCTACTTTATGGACAGCCCACAATATGGACGATGATGATGATGATGATGATGATGATGAAGGTCTGAATGATCAATTTGCCCACATTCCGAACTTTTAGGCGTATTTCTTGACCTTTGAAGCAAGAGGGATTGTATTGTTGATATTGTTATCGGTGTTTTTTAACAGCTGCGCAAACTAACGCCGCGGATCGTTTGGGAGGCGAGATATTGATTTTCTACGGGCAAAATACTCTGATATCTTTACGCGTGTGTTTAAATTTAACTTTTAAAAAAGTCCTAAAGTTCAGATCTTGAGAATAATTTATCGTTTATTGACTTCGCTGCTATATCACCTGGGCATACGCGATGTTATTTTTGCACTTCTCAGCCAATCATTGCATTAATGAACGGGAAAGCCACCTGGAGTACCTGGAGTACCTGGAGTTTTAGGTTTACCGGAAGGTTATGTCTTGTCCAACTTCTGAATAAGCAGCCTAAACGAATTGGTTTAACCTGTCTGACCCCAACTCGGGTCAAAAATGTTTGCAGCTGACTGGTTGGACCTCCTGCTGCTGGTGTATTTTTGAATTATCGAACGGTGTATGGTTGTGGCTGTAATTTGTTTTTAATAAGCCGGTATCCGTATTCAAATTCATAAATTCATGAATCAATATGAGAGTTTCGAAACACGTGCAACTACCGGTTGGTGACAGGACAGGACAGGACAGGGCAGGACAGAAAGGGATTGAGGATGAGATAAGCGCTGGAGACAATGGCGTAGCGACGGGGAGGATATATCGGTATATATACCACCTCCCATATCAGACTACCGGTACCTTAACATTTAATCAATGTGTTTTTTAAGATTTTCAAAGTTTTAAGATTTATACCACTCCCCAAATCACATTATACCCCCAAATCGAATTCCTGGCTACGCCCCTGGCTGGAGAAAAACTAATTTCTTTAAAAATCTATGCATGAACGCTAAATAAATTCACGAGAAATTACGTTATTACATTGTTACATTGAAATTACATTGTTTTCCTGGTTGCACACATGCAATGTTCAATGTAGCAAAGAAACTGTTGGAAAGCGGGACTCTTCACAAATCAAAATTTCGATACTAATCAGAGGGGGTCGTCTTCTATAAGAGGGAGGCTACCTTTCAAGTACCTCGGTATGTCCAGTGGCGGCTCCAGGATTTGGGAAGTGGGGGTGGGGGCGTTGGGGTGACAACTTCTAAGCATGGGGGCCAACCGTTTGCTGATAGGCATGCAGTAGTAAGCAGTAGTAAGTATAGGGTCCCTACGGGGGGAAGTTCTGAGGGGCCAGACAATTTAATATGGGGCACGAGCCCCCCCCCCATGTGGAGCTGCCACTGAGTACAGGGGCGTAGCCAGGAATTTGATTTGGGAGGGTATAAATATTTTGGGTGGGTATAAATCTTAACTATAAACCACATAAACCATATAACCACATGTAAATCACATTTTAAAAACTTTAAGGTAGACTGATTTTTTTTGGGGGGGAGTATATATAGCGATATACCCCCCGTCGCTATGCCCCTGACTGAGTCTATCTAACGGTGCATATGGACGCAAACATGACCCATGTCCTAATGTCCAGTCAGTCCAGACATGGGTATTTTTGGCTAGCCTATACAATTAATACAATTATGTCAGAGACCTAGCGTAGATATAGGACATTTATTACATGACCTTTTTCTGACCTGGTTTGCGCCACTGACGGTGAGTATGCACTTAGGGGAGAATTAACTGCAACAGACAACGCCATGTCCGTGGTATAAGGACATTCTCCCCCTGGACATAATCCCCCCGGACATTATCCCACCGGAAATATTCCCCCCGGCAAAGAAGTAATAAATATTAATTTTAAAAGGTATTTATCGGTTATCTGATGCCATGGCTGCCGTCAGTATCGTTTAGGGTTAGTGTTTAGTGTTTGGTTTATGGAGTGGGTAATGATTACAGTCAAAGTCCATAGAGTAGACAAAGGCGGATTATGTCCGGCTGCGTCATTTCAAAGGATGTAGGCTTGGGGGGGGATTTCCATCCCCCAAGCCAACATATACAAATTTTGGAGAAATTTTAAAAAACTTTGGAGGGAATTCCCCCCAAAACAGGCCTAGAATAAACACTGCATAAAAATATTGAATGTGACTGACGCCTATATTGAAGTCTTCGATGGTTTTTTATCTTGAGTATCTGTCGATTATCTGATCTCGTTAAATAACCACGTACTTTTTAGGATTTAAAAAAGAGTGGAAGGGGAAGGGGAAGGGGAGGGGTAAAGCGAACGCCCATAGTCCTTTGCCGGAGGCGTCTCTATTTGAACTCTGTCTGTCTGTCTGTCTGTCTGTCTCTGTCTGTCTGTCTGTCTGTCTGTCTGTCTGTCTCTCTCTCTCTCTCTCTCTCTCTCTCTCTCTCTCTCTCTCTCTCTCTCTCCCCTCTAAAAGCACTGATAATATAACTGCAGTTGAATATTGCCATTTGCAAGTCCGGTATTTGCAATGATTGTGTGTTATCTGCGCTGTGACCTTTGACCCTATGTTAATTGCGAGAACTATGTCAAGGAGGCCGAAACTATCGGCCAATCGGAGGCGAGCCCCGACTGTTGTTCGTCGCCGGGCATATGATGATATGGGCGTTTGCTTAATTAAAACATCCAGATCAAGGTCATTGTGGCGACGAAGGTCACGGCCACCGAGTTTTTATCGCAAGCTGATATGAAATCCAAAACTACGTTCAGCTCAGCTCCTGGAATATTGCTTTTTTTAAACTTTGCTTAACACCTTGAAAACAGTGTGCATCAGATTGAAGCTACAATATACAATGGTTCTCAAACAGGACCAGTGGCGTATACAGGATTCCGGGAGGGGGAGTTTGGTTTCGATCGTGACTAAACTTTGGAATTTTTAAAAATTTTCCTTCTTTAGGAGCTGACAAGCAAAAAAAGGTTGTCACCTTCATATTCTTTCTATTTTCTATAGCACTTAGAAATTTTTTCAATCGGCAGCCAGCCAAGGGGGAATTTTGACACCCAAAATCGCGTCCGAAAATGAAAAATGTATGGAAAAGCATGTAAAAAAATTCTCGTCCGCAGCCAACGGGGATTTTAACCCCCAAACCCTCCTTGGCTACACCACTGAACAGGACTGATCCTACTTAGCCCTCTAAACCAAGTCATTATTTATTTATTTATTTATTTATTTATTTTAATAACTAAAGTATGTATACAGTTTGCACTGTCAGGCAGGAAGAGACTATCTAGGCCTAAACTAAAGCTAAAACTGTGTTTTTGTTTCAGCGTTGATGAAATCATCCAATCCATTTGATGATCCTACCCGTGCATTAACTCTTAGGCTAAGCGAGTATACAATGTATTCAGTGTAGTAACGATATTGCGAAACTCTAAACCCGTGTGATTAACTCTGTCAAAGCCATAATTCTGTACAGTAAAGAAATCAGATTTATCTCAGGCGTAGCTCACGATCATCTTTCGAATTCCTTCTGTTAATCTTTGACAATTAAAAATGTCAAATTAATGACTTTCCATAGTGAAATTATATTAATGCGCTGCACAGGGGCGTAGCGTGGGTTGGCAGCGCTTGGGGGGAGAGGAGCGGGTGCAAGGCAGGCAGCGCGCCCCTAAATTCTAACACTACATAAATCGTGTAAGAAAGTCTTTGGCGTGCAAAAAGACGTCCTCGTATTGTTTTACCATATTCCCCGCGTTGCAAGAGATTCCGAAGGTAGATAAAATGGCTTAATTTCCATTTCTACCTTTGTTTTTCAATGACTCAATGTTTGCTTTTATCTTAAGTTCTTTTATCTTAAGTATCCCTCGGTTATCTGATATCGTTAAATAACCACGGTCTCTTTAGGATCTAAAAGGAGAGTTAGGGGAAAGCGAGGGGGTAAAGCGAACGTGGTCATGCTACTCTTTCTTATATTTTATTATTCTTGGGGTTTTTGGCTGTCAAATAATTAATTATTTTGCACCCCTCACAAAAAAATTTGTGCCCGGAGCGACCGCCCCTTGGTCCGCCACCGCACGTCACTGGGGTTGGTCACTTGAATTCGAAATCCGTGATCAGAATTACGTCCGTGGTTACAGTCAGGGGCGTAGCCAGGAATTTGATTTGAGGAGGGGGTATAAATCTTAAAAGACTTCGAAAACCTTAAAAATGCATTAAAAATTATTTTAAGGTAGTCTGATTTTTGTGGGGTATATATATACCGATACACTCCCGTCGCTACTACGCCCCTGGTAACAGTGACGTACGGGGCTACAAATTGAGGTCCTGGAAATTGTTGACCGCGGGGGGAGCAGCGGCCCATCAGTCACAGTTGCAGTTCCGGAAGTCGATTGATTGATTGATTGATTGATTGATCGATTATTAGTTGCAGTCTAGTTGTGGTGTTGTATATTTTATTAGGCAGACTAACGATTTATCATGACGAGTTACAAAATACACAAGATATAAACGTGGGATTTTGGTCATAAAGTTTTCTATGCCTCAAGGGGCCGTGGACATTTACCTCGCCACTGCATGTGTGGCAGCTGTGGCTAGTTAGGGGCCTTCAGGGGTCGGATTCCAAGAGAATCGACGCTCAAAAAGTAAAATATATTTCATGGGGACGTATCACTAAAACATTTCGCGTTCATATGCTGCGCTACTGACATTCATGTCAACCCAGTGGCGGCTCCACAGGGGGCTCCGGAGGGTCCCGTGCCCCCTATTGAGTGTCTGTCCCCCCAGTGCCCCTGTTGGGACCCTATACTTAATACTACATACCGGTACCTAACAACAAATGGTTGGCCCTCCATGATTAGAAGTTGCCACCCCAACGGGCCCCCACTTGCCAAATCCTGGGCCGCCACTGTGTTAACCGTAGGCGTCGCGTAATGGAAGCCAAAAAAATCTTGATATGCCTAAAAAGTTCATAGTATTGCGTGATAAGGAGAATAATTATCACTTATAAGTTATAAGACAAATTGTTGCCTTTGCGTGAACTAGTACTACACTCGCATCTAACTTTCTAACTTAGTTTTCTAAAAGACAGACTCGCCTTTCTAAGTGTTAAAAGACCAAACTGTTATGCATTAGTAACATTTATATAAGGACTTAGGGAATGGGCGTCCCCCCAAAAAAATTGCGACGCCACTGATATTAACTGATTTTAGTTGCTTGCTTTTCATCTGTTGATTTTGAGTTTGGCTTAATCAGCAGAAAACCTACGTTAGAGAAGAACACGCATAGAACTGCTAAGAGTGGGTAGCCTCCAGAACATTGGTATGCTTGATTCTACTACTGGTTGTCTTCGCCCGTGTTTGTTTAGATATTGTCCGAAGTGTTTGGCCAGACGTTACCATACCTGAAATTTCGATACCTGAGTATGTTTTCCGTGAGTTCGACAAACATGGCAAGAGACCTGCTTTGGTAAGTACCACTTTTAAGTTTTCAATCCCTATACATGTGTTTAAGCAGTCACTTCCTTTTGTGCAGCGTGGTATTTTTAGGGGGAGGAAGAAATTTCTGACCTTACTGACCTCCCGCACTGGTCCAATTTATGCATAGCAAAGGGGATTTTAATGTTGTCATTAACTTATTAAGCTATAGCTTATTTGGCATTATATAAAGCAATTAGAAATCTCTTCTTGCCCCTCATTTGGGGCCGTCCATGGCGCGACGTACTTTATCGACGACGGCCTCACACGAATACCACACTGTCTCTTTGTAGATCTCTGGACATTTTCGTATAGATAGCGACAGAATATTGACATTATCAAGGTCACAGTCAGTTAGCAGTATCAACCAACTTCTATGGCGCCACTGGCCAGTGGCGGCTCCACCGGGGGGAGGGCCAGGGGGCCCGTGCCCCCTATTGAGTGCCTGGCCCCCCAGTGGCCCCCCCCAGTTGGGACCCTATACTTAATGCTACATACATTAAACAACAAATGGTTGGCCCCCCATGATTAGAAATTGCCACCCCAACGGCCCCCCACTTGCCAAATCCTAGAGCCGCCACTGCCACTGGCTTAATAGGCCGATGGCATACTAAATTCCAGCCAAATTGGAGCCAGACCAGACTGGAATAGGTAGTACAGATCAGCGGGAGAATAATCTGCAGTGCATGGATAGGCCACAGCCAAACAGGTGCTTTCAGTGCATTGGAGCTAGAAGATGATGAAGTAAATGATGTCGGCCGTGCACTGAAAAACTATGATTCGCGGCAAGCTTAGACAACGATCATAATGTGTTTTACGCGCGAGAGAGATGGATCATGGACGGGTGAGTGGGTAGGTGGTGGATGAGGGTGGGTGAGTGGGTAAGTGGTGGGTGAGGGTAGGTGGATGGGTGAGTGAGAGGGTAGATAGGGCGGGACGAAATAGAGCGGAGAGAGATCAATAAATATGATGTGATAAATAAGTTTCACTGGGACAGATGCTGGGCATAGATAAGCCTTTGAATTCGACTGACAGCGACAGTGAGATGGTTAAGAAGTGAAGAATATAATAGTTAAGGCAGTAAACAATCACCGTTTAATCACCGTTTCAGCCCCTTAATTCGTTAAATGTAGGTTGGTCGAACTCCTGTGTGTTATTACAATCACTGAGGTTTGCCGCTGGACCATCAAGAGCTGGACCATCATCAGGCATTCTATGCTAACAGCGTAAAGAAACAGCCTATAGCCTATAATAAACTTTGCAAAGTATCATAAACTGAAATTGATTTTCTGCCTTGTAAGAAATTACAAATTTTACTTCTTTTTGATAATGGATGATTTGATAATATGCCTTTCATATCTTTTAAAAACGATTTCTTGTCCAACGAGATTGTTATTGTCTTGTAAAGATTAACTTTATCCAAGTTTAGACTACAGCCGCGCTACGCTGTTGTCTGTTTGAGAGTTCACTATTTTCAAAACCACCAATCTTTTCCCGGTAGGATGGCTGCAGTGGCGTAGCGGCGTTGGTTGCAGTGGCGTAATGGCTCCTGGCAAAAATGCCGCCCCAGTTTCAATCTTATTACACCTGACAAGCAAGAAAGGTCGCCGCCGCTAAATTTGCCGCCCCTTCTGAATTTTACCGCCCCTTCGCCGAAACTCCTCGACAACCCGACAAACAAAAAAAGGTCGCTTCGAAAATTTGCCACCCCCATCATGTAGGCCCTATACCGGTATTCTGTTTTTCGAACATCCGTTAGAACCAGTTTGTTTTCACGTATCAATTGACTTATATTCGAGGATAACGATTCGCCCTTGACTTGTAGCATAACAGATTCAAGGACGCAAATATAAATATATACAGTGGATCCCACTTAATCGCATACCGCTTAATTGCATAACCCGCATAATCGCATAACAACATAAAAACCCGAACCAGTGTTTTGTGCGTACAATTAATTATCAGACTATTCGCATAGCCCAGTTAATCGCATAAGCAAGGCTTGCACGGCACCTATGCAATTAAGCGGGTTTCACTGTATTAAACAATAGTTTTGTTCAGGTTGTCTTTTATTTTACAGATAAATGGTTTGACTGGAGAGGTTAAGTCGTTCGTTGAGGTAAAGGACGCAGCCTGGAGAATCGCCAGTGGTCTGTCGAGATTGGGATTCAGGAGGAACGATAAGCTTCTGGTTATCAGCGAGAATTCTGTGGAGTACATTCTGATGTTCTACGCCGTTGTTTGGATTGGAGGAACCATTACAATGGTCAATCCGCATTATCTGTCAAGTAAGTAAGTAAGAAAATTCCGATTTCCTAATATGTCCGGTGAGTTAAAATGCCGTTTTCTGTGGTTGAATGCATTGCAGTTATGCTCACTGTTTCGGTACAGCATATACTAAACATCTACGATGCATAATAATAATAATAATAATAATAATAATAATAATAATAATAATAATAATAATAATAATAATAATAATGTATAGATTGCATAAGGCAGTGGTTCTCAAACTGGGGTCTGCGGTCTCCTAGGGGACCGCCAAGTGGTTTCAGGGGAACCGTGACTTTCTCAAGATACAATATCACGCCAAAACCTCAGAACACAAGACACACGGATGGCTCCTCTAAGAGTTTTGATTCCATTTGCATTTAAATTTGATGATTAAGTTTTGCAATTTTATGATTAAATAATTGATTGACAAAATATCTTGATTGCAGTTAATTTCAATTTTATAAGATCGACGAGTCATCGCCAAAATTTCTAAGGGACTTGAATGCACGAAATCCTAAAAGTTTGAGACCCACTGGCATAAAACGTGATGATGATGATGATGATGATGATGATGATGATGGTAATTGTTATTTAGCCATTCCCTTATTTTAAAATTTAATTGAAAATAATTAATATGACCTGTTAATGCTGTTATGTCTCTCTTTCATTTATATCATGTCGATCCGCCATTTTGCCTCTATCTTCACATACAATAATTATAATCGGTGTTTGTCTTTCATGAAAGTCTGTTATTTTCCCTAGATTCAGGTCTGAATATGATATTTCATGTTTTTAACACGTTTTTTACATCAGCATAATATATCCAAGCATTGCTTTTTGCAGATGACATCGCCAGACAAGCGACTGATTCAGAAGCTAGCTACATCTTGACTTCGAAGCATTGTGTACCTAAATCTCTAGAAGTTGCGGGTCTATTGAAGAACCAGATTAAGGTATGAAGGTCGTGTTAATGTATTGAAGACCTGGTGTATAGCCAGTGGCGGTTCCACCATATTCAGTGTTTATTCTAGCCCCCTTGACATTGGGGAGGATTTTAAAATGTTTGGGGGGGACAAGGTTTGAGTTTCCACACGTTTGGGGGGGGGAATTTCCATTCCCCCAGCCAACATCTAAAAAAATTTGGGGGGAAATTTTCAAACTTTGGGGGGGAAATTCCCCCCTAAGAAGGCCTAGAATAAACACTGCACCATGTTGATGACTGGGGATGCATCCCCCTCCATCGGGGGACCATATATTTTTTATCCCCCACCAAGAATTCCTGGAACCGTCACTGTGTATAGCAATAAGGACATTTCAATGTAGAATTTCACATTTGGATTTCTATTTTAGACAGACAGACAGACAGACAGAGACAGACAGACGGAGAGACAGAGACAGACAGACGGAGGACTTACAGAGAGACATGGGAAGAGAGAACAGAGAGAGGAGAGAGAGAGAGACAGACAGACAGAGACAAAAAGAGACAGATAGATTGACGAGAAATTTCAATGTGCCAATTGTACAAAGAGCATGCTTTATCTGCAAAATGTGTCCTTATGCTGGACCTGTAACTTACGAAGTGGTACTAATTGTAGAAGGTGATTGTCGTCGGCGAAGCGTCTGGCTGCCTGCCGCTGTCGGTCCTGATGTCGGACGACGGATCGGCTTTTCCAAAGAACATCGATCTCGATCCCCGTTCCGACGTCGCGTTACTTCCGTTTTCCAGTGGAACGACCGGTCTTCCAAAGGGCGTCATGCTCACCCACTACAACATGGTATCGAACGCCATGCAGACAGAGTACGACTCCATCGCCGTTTCCTTGGCAATTTAAAATTTTTTCGAGGTCGAAAAACACTTTTCGCAGGGTTTAGTTAATTAAAATTTGAGTTTGCAATGTGCCAAAGGGTAATCGTGGAATGTAATTCAAATACTGTGGTCCTCCCACAAATGACTGATATTTCTATAGCTATTTGACTATTTTCAAATATAGCTGGAAATAGCCGCATTTTGCCGATCTAATTGTAACACAGAAGGTAAGAAGAACTTGTGTCGCATGTATGCCTACCAGGATGTTGTTGCATAAAACTAGGGCTGCACCGAATAGGGTTTTTAGCTATTCGGCCGAATACGAATAGTCCGTTTCACTATTCGGCGAATACCGAATACGAATAGTGTATACGATACCTCTCCCGCTGCAAGTCGCCATAATTAGGTCAACAATAGTGCTTTGTGCTATTATAATACTATTACTACGCATAAAGAATTAATTTTTAGCGCAAAATTCGCAAAATATATTTGTATAGCGCTGTTTGGCTATTCGTATTCGGCCGAATAGATTATTCGTCACACTATTCGGCGAATACCGAATACGAATAGTCTATTCGGTGCAGCCCTACATAAAACACAGTAATGCTTAGAATTTTATCCGAAATTCAATGTGTGAACTAGGGCCGTAACTTGAATGTTGACTTTCATCTTTTGCAGTTATATTTTCACAGCATCTTTAGCGATCCTCAAACTTTTCTGGAGAAAGAATCGACCAATCTTGGACTTCTGCCGTTTTATCACATCTACGCCATCCTGATCAGCTTTCTCGGATCGCTTGCGATGGGCCAAACGACGGTTGTCATCCCAGAATTTAATCCTCAAATGTTTCTCGACCTGATTAAAAAGTACAAGGTGAGAACAGCAGCTGTTTTCGTGTAGAACTGAGCTGCCACTCAGTGATACACTCTGATGTTATCATTGCTATAGACAGGGCCGGATTAAGGTCCGAGTTGGCCTGGGGCTGAGAAGCGAAGAAAAGGTCGTCGCTTCCATAATTTGAAAATTGCCCCTTGCAAAATTTCCCGCCGCCTTCACAGAAAATCTCTGACAAGCAACAAAAGTCGCTTGAAAAACAACGGTGGGCCTATTTTTATGGTGGGTCTGGGGCTTCAGCCTCCCCTCAGCCCCCGCCTTAATATGGCCCTGGCTATAGGTCGAGGTCAGCGAACTGCGGCCCGCGGGCTACATCCGGGCCGCGAGACCAGTTTATCCAGCCCGACACCTAAATTTGTTTGATAAAAACTCGGTGCTAATCCACTACCCTTTTGTTAATGTCGTCTTCTCTTAACCCGTATATTTAACTGTAACTCAATGTAAAATGGACGGATATATCAGGGATTCCCAGTTAAGGGGTTAATAACCTTTTGCTAAATAAATATGTTGGTCCATTCTGCTGTTTGTGCGTATTGCACAGCACTTTCAGCCATGACTAACATGCAATGCTAAACCTTGGCTTTCTTTCTTTTGTCCAGACCTTGGCTATGGCTTACAAATAATGAACTGATTGGTTAGGCGACCCACGCTTGTCATTCTTTCAGTCACCCGGCCTGTCATCAAAACAGTTTGCTGACCCCCTGTTATAGGTGATTGTTTATTGAAGCTTTTTAAGCATAAACATATGCTAACAATTTAGAAAAAACTGGGTAAACAAAACCGGAAGGATAAAGACACTCTATAATACAGGACAGGAAATACAACTAGATGCCATCTAGCGGCCAAATACCAGACATAAGTAAGATAATAAGTTATAGGGTCAACACATGTAACTCTCTCTCTCTCTCTCTCTCTCTCTCTCTCTCTCTCTCTCTCTCTCTCTCTCTCTCTCTCTCTCTCTCTCTCTCTCGTGTGTGTGTGTGTGTGTGTGTGTGTGTGTGTGTGTGTGTGTGATATGAACTATTGACCTCTGATAGCAAGCAGTCTACATATGTGTTCTGTTAATTTGTTGATCGTTTTTACAGATTTCCTTGACGTACGTTGTCCCTCCGATTGTTCTCTTTCTGAATAAGAATCCGATGGCGGCAGAGGCCGATCTGTCGTCGCTCAAGCGGATCATATGCGCCGCTGCTCCTCTACCTGTGGAAATGATCAAGGAGCTGCACACGAAAAGGCCTTACTGCGTCATCGGCCAAGGCACGCTGCAGTAAATTTGTCATATTTATCTTGCGCTTTTCGTTGTCCCGCCTGGCACTTCGTTTATAGAGAGAGAGAGAGAGAGAGAGAGAGAGAGAGAGAGAGAGAGAGAGAGAGAGAGACAGACAGACAGACAGACAGAGACAGAGACAGACAGAGACAGAGACAGAGACAGAGACAGACAGAGACAGACAGAGACAGACAGAGACAGAGAGAGAGAGAGAGAGAGAGAGAGAGAGAGAGAGAGAGAGAGAGAGAGAGAGAGAGAGAGAGAGAACGGCGCTTCATTTGTCTTTTGCGTCAACTGCTTTGAGACGGATCCAGCGAAAGACGGATCTTTCAATTGCTGTTTTCAATAATTATTATGAAAGTTGCATTTTTGCATGTGAGTAGTTTATTGAGAAGTGTTGCGTACCTAGGGTTATGGCAGTTAGGGTAGTCGCCCTCGGCGCCACTTGAGGGGGGCGTCAAAAATATGATATGGCTCTACTCAGCGTAGAAAGAGAAGAACCCAAGAAAACTGACTTTGAGAACATCAAAGACCAGTTCACATCAGTAAAAGCATATCTGTAGTTTTAATCTTGTGTCAATAAAGTGTGATCTGTTATTTACAGATTTGCTAACCTGCTAATTTAATTTTTCGACCCCTCTGGCATTGGCGTCAAACAGGGGGCGTAGCCAGGAATTTGATTTGGGGGATAATGTGATTTGGGGGACATAAATCTTTTAAAAAAACTTTGAAAATCTTAAAAATCACATTAACAATTTCAAGGTAGTCTGATTTGGGGAGGGGGTGTATATACCGATATACCCCCCGTCGCTACGCCCCTGGCGCCTAATATGCTTTTGGTACACGACCCTGTTACTGAGTTCCGATTTAGAGATTGTGTTTCTGTTTCTTAATTGTGTTTTTTCTAAATTTGCAACACTGCGTTCGTTTATAACTTTATACATTCCATCATCAGACGTCATTTCCGAGACCGGCGTGCATCAAACAATAAAATCTGAATCCCCATATTTCCTATAATTCCTGCATTATCTCCTCAAGTCTTCAGGTCTAAGCTTACAGTAAATCCTTCCATTTTTCCGACGTGCATTTTATTGATTCTGGTCGGAATAAAGCGTTTAAATGATGAATAGTTGCGTGTTGCAAACAGGTTACGGAATGACAGAGACGAGTCCGGCCATTTCAGTCAATCCTATTCCGACATGCTATTCGAAGCCCGCTTCGTCTGGATTACCTTTGCCGAATACTCTGATAAAGGTCAGCATCTGCTTTAGAAATGCATTGCGTCTATACTGTGTACAGTGAAACCCGCTTACTCATACGGAGAGGAAACGCTAGAAGCTTTGACGTTAAAAGCAGAATAGATGCCAGAATGCCAGAAACACAGAATGAGTCGTCTTATTAACAGATAACTAACGCGTGAAACGAATTTGACTGTACAGGTGTCACGTAGCGTTCCTGGTGTCATGTCTGCGTCAATGCTTAATTCATACTTGCTCATTTCACAAAGTTGGGCGGGCTTAGATTGGGATGACGTGTTTGTTATATTTGGGGATCTTCTTGACAAATTGGATTAGCTTTGGTGGAAGATTATCTTTGTTTTGGCAAAACAGACAGTATGCAAAATGCAGCCCAAACTAATAAGCACACAGCAGACATTGTATCAGTTGCGATTTTATGCTATTGAAGACTTCTAATCTAATCTTAAACTTCTATAGCGCCACTTCATAATGCACTGGAGCATCAACCGATGGAACACCAAATCCAAAAATTAAAGATTTCGGTCAAATCCAGGATATCCGGCCGGACAAACGGGTGCCAGTCTATGGTGGATAAGCCAGGTAAAAAAGATGGGGCTTTAACCTTGTTCTAAAAATCTGTAATGAGTTTGCAATGCGTACATGAGGCCGAGGCAACGAGTTCCAGAGTTTGGAAGCTTATGCAACTATATTGTGTCAACTTGCTGAACCAATCATTTGAAAGTGAACAGCGTGAAGTATAAACTATGCTAAATGCACATGTAACAGCTGTGATTCGTGCATTCCTTAGATACACGATGGAAATACGGGGTCCACATGTGAGGCGGGAATGACTGGAGAAGTTTGTGTAAAAGGTCCGCAGATAATGCGCGGATATCTTAACAACAAGAAGGCAACGGACGAAATGATCGATCCAGAAGGATGGCTGCACACCGGTGAGTTTGTGGACAGAACGCTTCCAATCACGTATACACTCAGGAAGTTGGTGGGGGGGATGAAAAGAGAAGGAAAAAATCAATAAACTTTGCCGAAAAAGGTTGACAAACGGGAATTTTTCTCCCTAATTTTATTACACTTTTACCCAAAAATAGGTTGATAAGCAAGAAACGGTCATCCGCACGTTTTCCCCGTAGTTTTACTAGACTTTTACTCCAAAAATAGGTTTCACAAGCGAAAAAAAGTCCGGAAGTCCGGTGGGGGGATGCATCCCCACTCATCCCCCACGTGGACCCGCCACTGCCAAGGGTATCAATCGATGGTACTTCAAATCCATCCGCAAAAGACCAGGTCATTCCAGAGATCAGTCGGGAAGAAGCTGAGGCTTTAGAACAACACGCGAAGTGAAGTGTACCTGCCTTGCGACCTCTGCACTCCTGTACGACTGAATTAAATGTCTTGCAAAGTAAAACCAGTTGTTTTTACAGGTGACATGGGTTACGTCGATGAACAAGGCTACCTTTACATAGTTGATCGCATCAAAGAACTCATTAAATATAAAGGTTTGCAGGTGAGTTTACCATTGCATAGATGCTGGCAAATGACATGCTTTTTCTGCAAGCTTTAAGAATATTTTCAAAATGCTTGTTTTCAAAATATGATATTCTTCTTTAAGACGGCTTGTAAGAAACATATAAAATTTGTTTTCATCAGCAAACTACTTTCTCAATTTTTTTGAACAAGAAATGTTTACTCCCCAAAGGAAACGTCTGGTCATGTAAATTTGATATTTATAAGGAAACGTGATGTTTGATACTAATTAACGTGTAGCAAACAATAGATTATAATTTGGCACAGTTTAATAATTTGGCTCGTCATTGTACGCGTTAGTGACTCAAGGTGATAATTACTCATGATAATTAACATGATAATTACGTGGCACAACATAATTCAACTTGATAATTTGTTGGTTATTACCGCTCGTTTTTCTCCCATGCAGAACTGCACAGACAGACAGACATGTCTGACAGACAGAGGGAGAGGGAGACAGAGAACTTCAAACATGCACTGTCATTTACTGATAACGGGATATTTAATCAAAAACTGGTCTGTGGTCTTCTTCGAGGTTCCTCCGGCTGAACTGGAAGCCATCCTCTGTTCCCACGACGCAGTGGCCGACGCTGCGGTAATCGGGCTGCCGGACCCGGAGGCCGGGGAATTGCCGAAGGCGTACGTGTCGCTGAAGCCCGGAAGTAGCGCCACTCCGGAAGAACTCGAGAAATTTGTTTCCAGTAAGTTGTGGCCGTTACAGTAGAACTTCGTTATAACGCACTTACCTGTTCCGTACTATTTAGTACGTCCCATCCGAGGTACGTTCTATCCAATACGGTTGCGCGTCACACGGCACCGTACTTTGCGGTACGTTACAATCGAGTATACAGTACCTCATAACTGAACCCGTTACATTGAAGTCTTAGTACTGTCTTACTGTATACGTACCACTGGCATTTCCATGTTTATGGTGGGTTTGGTTGGGTTGGGCCAGAAAATAAGTCATGGTTTAAGAAATTGTAATGTATTACAGTCTTGAGAGAAGTAACAAGAACTAAAGACAGCATTTAGCAATACATGGCACATGAAGAAGAATGTATTACGTTGGGTTGGGTTGGGTTGGGTTGGTTGGGAGGTTGGGTCAGGTAACCCTATTGCTTTCCGAGGTTGGGTCTGAATCATGATGGGTTGGGTTGGATTGGATTTGTAGAAATGGACCCATGTCAATGGCGGTCGTTGATAACGTTTAGGTATTTATTTTATTCTCTTTTTTAAAATTACAAACGACAGGTAAAGTCGTTTCCTATAAAAGACTTCGCGGTGGCGTCTCGTTCCTTCAACAGATTCCTCGCTCACCGGGCGGCAAAATCCTCAGGAGAGATTTGAAATTAGCGGCCACCAAACCTCCTTCAAAGTGATAACGGTTGGTCTTTCTGGTGAGTTTTTCTCAAAGCTTTTCATGCTTCAGTACACCACTGCACGTTTATTTTAGTGTTTATTCTAGGCCTTCTCTGAGGGGAGATTCCCCCAAAGTTTGAAACGCCCCCCAATTTTGACATTTTTGCAAGTAGTATGACCTCCTCAATGTCTGTTCTCCCCCTCAAAATTATTTTAAACTCCTCCCAATGTGTAGGTGGCTAGAATAGACACTGATTTATTCCGAGTGGCGTAAATAGGGTGTGGCCGACAGGGATGTAGCCAGGATTTTAGGTGAGGGGGAGGGGGAGGGGGCTGAAGCCCAAGATTCACTCCCCTCCCTTTCATGAGCCCCCAAGCCCATGCCTAGCTACGTGTCCCTGGTGGCCGATGCTCTGGGCGCCACTTGAAGCGACTCCAAGAAACACTGCGATCTTGCTCTCTGCTCAGCCTAGAAAGAGAAGAAGAAAAACTGAGAAAACTGACTTTGAACACGTGATCATAGACCAGTTCGCGTCGGTAAAAGCAAGAAAAGTGCATCTGTAGTTTTAATCTTGTGTCAGTATGATGCCATGATTTGTTAATTAAGGATTTGTTAATACTGCTAATTTAATTTTCTGGCCCCCCTCCCTCTGCCATGGGCGCCTAATACCGGAGGAAGCCTCTGCCTATTTCGTAATTAAAGTGAAATTATTCTTAATTAACCCCTTAACCGTGTATTTAACTGTAACTCAATGTAAAATGGACGGATATATCCGGGATCCCCAGTTAAGGGGTTAACATCGTTTCACTTAATGCCACTCTCCCATTAATATAATTATTCGTCTTTTGCAGTCTCACTATTTTTCTATGTTTCCTACAGTGCAGTGTTTAATCAAGACTCTGGACTCGGGGGGGGGACTGACAAGGCCGGGGGAAGTCAGCTAGGGTCTGCTGTTAGTTGATGTAGTATGCCCAAATTTCCGGGGGCAATTTGAAATTTTTGGGGGAAAGGGGCAATTCCCCCTCCCGGAAACGGCCTAGATTAAACCCTGCACTACAGTGTCGACTATAATAACTGTTCATCGTCCATCGTCCTTATAGATGAAACTTGCCAACACGAGTTGACAGCGGTGATGATTGTAGCGTATATTATTAGATTAAATTACTGTATTGTAGCAACGGCTGTGTTATGTTGTTTCAGTGAGGATGGTTTCTAGACGCTTTTGAGTTGTGTTTCAACATCTTACTTGTACAACGGAAATTGAACCTCGATTATGGAACATTGTTATACCAAATCATCAGTCGATGGGAATTCGACTGAACAACGCAACACTCCACTGCCTATCTGTGCCGTTCGGAGAGCCGCTCTACTCTTCTTGCCTTCTTGATCGCATATTAATTTAACCCATAAGACGTGCAAATCTTGTAATTTATTCTAGTGGAACTGGTCGTGTAGGTGGACAGCTGCCTCAGTTTTTTTGTAGGTGAAGGAGTCGTCAATTTCAACTATTGTGTCTACTGAATTAACAAAGAGTTCATAATGCTGTCTTCATATCTTATTCTAAGGATTGAAGACTTCTAATTAATAATGAAGTTAGATTCGCTCTTGAAAATTTCATCGATTCTTTTTCTTATCAATCCGGGGAGCGCCTCTGAGTAGTAATAAAAGAGGCGCGATTACCTCTATTACATTACGTTACACTGAGTTAATTATTGCAGGCATCCACACACACACACACGCGCGTCTTTTGCGTCGACTGTAAAACTGTTCAATGCTAAGTTACGTGAGTCTACGTAACAGCAGACGCAATAAGCTGTTCGAACTGGACCCAGGTCTGCCGATTAGATTCTGTTCATTCAAATTAGATAAACAATTCTATTTCTTTGTAGTTTAAAATTTCAAATTGTTGTATTGTTATAATCGGTGTCGGTTTCAACAGTTTGGTGGATGTAAATGTTTGGTCGTTATTTGGTAAATTAAAAATTGCAGATTGTGAGTAGTTTTAATTCTGCCCTTCTCTCCCCCCCCCCCCAACCTGCCCCAGACCACCTACCAGATTCGCGCAGATCCGGTGACAAAGTTTTTGGGTGGAGGGGTGGGGTGGATAAGGAATCTGACACGCCAGCCCCCTCCCCTCAACCAAACATTCCTGGCGACGTCACTGCCAAAAAGCGTTCGACACCATAGATCAGGGGTGGTCAATATTTGCCTACAGGCGGGCCGCTTTAAATTTTTATCAGTATGCGAAGGACCGCATTTTTGGTGCATTTTGCGCATAATTGATTTCAACAGTAGTACAGTCACAGAACAATGAATAGGAAAGAATGGCAGAAAACTGTGGAGTTAGCATTAGGCTACACACCAACGGGCGTTGACTCCCGTTCGGCCCACGGTTAATGATGATGATGATGATGATGATGATGAAGCTATTTATTTACGCATTTATAATAAACACATCGTATAAAACCGCGAGATTAATAACTAAACACAGAAATCGCTCTTTGATCATTATAGTCCAAGTCAGGGGCCGTCCATAAATGACGTCGTGATTTTGGCAGTTTTTTACACCCACCATCCCCTCGTCACAAAAAGTCAGACCCCCCATCAAATATGACGTCACGACGCGTTACCTCCCCCTCCGCCTCGTCATCTTTTCAATGTCGAAATTAATGTTTCAAATCACTTATTTCTTGATTGAAACCGGTATTGCAATGTAGGCCTATTCATTTGAAAATATTCATTATAATTATGCTATTTATTTAAAGCGATATCGAGAAACTTTTAACAATTATTTTAAAAAAATGAAATACCGTATAATAACTATAAGTGTAAAATTACTAATTACTGGCGATTTTCATAACACTGCGGTGTCGATAACAATATTTAGTACTATGTGACGTCACATTTCTGGAAACTCCCCCTCCCCCGCCGTCACACATCATCACAAATGTCTGAACTCCCTCCGCCTCAGGTGCGTGACGTAATTTATGAACAGCCCCTCTTGGTATTCCATTGATTAGAAATCCAAATGAAACACACGATACGGAGTTCTTTTTCATTCGCGGAGAGCAATATATTCAGTCCGGCAACTATCCGAGGAATTCTTTGTTTCCGTTTTTACGCGAAATACGGAAAGTTGTTTTGTCAGTAAAACCGCGGACTATACGCGGTGCGTTTTCCCGGCATACGTGTGATGACATTAAGTCACATTATCGTCTCGGTCCATAATCAAAGACGCAGCTAGAGTAGAGTAGGAAGAGGAGGAGGAGGAGGAGGAGGAGGAGGAGAAGGAGGAGGAGGAGAAGGAGGAGACTGTGTTATCGGCGACTTTCCAGTCCCCTGTTCCTTTTCAGCCATAAAACCGTTCCGAGGATTAACCGTCGCTTCATCCGCAGATACAATCTAGACAGCCGAAGACAAAAGCCACAAGACATGGAATGTTGTAAATTCGCGTATCGCGGATGCGTTTATTACAGACCGTCTCATGTCGTCAAACTCAACGCCACAGCTTACCTTGATGCAGTGGACTACTCAGGAATCTATGACCTATGAGATTAGATATGGGGCCGTCCATAAATAACGTCACGCGATTTTGGCACTCTTTTGACCCCCGTCTCTCCCTCGTCACAAAATGTCAGACCCCCTAGAAAATGACGTCAAAACGCATTAACCCCTCCCTGCTTCTAATGTCAAAATTAATGTTTCAATGCACTTATTTCCTAAATGCAGCGGGGTATTGCAATGAATTCATTTGAAAATACTCATTATAATTATCATAGCTGAAGCGATATTCAGAACTTTTTCAAATTATTTTTAAAAAATGAATAGCAAGTGTAAAATACGTTCAACTTTGCGGTAACATATCATTGCGTTATTAATAACACTATCTAGTATTGTGTGACGTCACATTTCTGGAACCCCCTCGCCCCGTCGTCATACATCGTCACAAATATTTGAATCCCCTCCCCCTAAGAGCGTAACGTCATTTATGGACAGTCCCTCAGCACTATTACTATTTAGGCTGCCAGACTTATCGCTGCTGTAGGCTGCATTGCGCCTGCCCTGTTACGGTTCCCAGGGGACGTTGACGACATAAGAAACTCCAAATTCGAAAGCTAGTGGCTTCCGATTTATTAACATATCTTCGTGCAGTAAACTTTTAAATTCGTCTCACCACTCTTCTGAATTTTTGCATATCTATAGCCTACTGTAGCACTAGCATTGTCCAATTTCAAACAGGGTATCAATTTTATAATATTTTTGTGGTCTATAAAACCTGACAGAGAATAGATTTCTGAAAGACTTTGTATAGTGTCGTTTCAAATGGCTCATTATTTTTCGTGGCATTTCGAAAGCTTTAGAAAAAAATTGAGACAGAATATATTGACAATTCTAGTACGGTTTGACACAGCAGAGAAGGGGACACATGAATATGTGGTTTTAATTTGTTTCATCACTCTTCTGAATTTTTGCATATCTATAGCCTACTGTAGCACTAGTCTTTGCATTGTCCAATTTCAAACAGGCCATGTTGGCCCACCCAAAATTGGGCTTGTGGCGCCCTTCATGGTGCAGTTGCCCATCTGTAATACAGTTAAGACAATTTCGTTCATCGTTTATAACGTGTCTGAGTGTGCTGCTCTGAGCTTACTTACTTATAAGTCTCTCTATTAACCGCGCCCTTTGTAAATGGACCGGATTTTGGGACCTACGCCTCCGACGCCGCGCCTCTGTTGGTCTCGGTGAAGAGGCCAACGGAAGTTCTTACGAAGGATTCAAACACGTCTACTTATTATGTCTCGGAGATTATAAATGGCTGCCGCCAAGAGAGAGAGAGAGAGAGAGAGAGAGAGAGAGAGAGAGAGAGAGAGAGAGAGAAAGAGACAGAGAGAGACAGAGAGAGACAGAGAGAGACAGAGAGAGACAGAGACAGAGACAGAGACAGGGAGACAGAGAAAGAGAAAGAGAGAGAGGGAGAGGGAGAAGAGAGAGATAGAAAGAGAGATAGAGAGATAGAAAGAGAAAGGAAGAGAGAGAGGGGAAGAGAGAGAGGGAGGGAGAGAGAGATGGAGAGAGAGGGAGAGAGAGGAGGAAGAGAGAGGGAGAGAGAGGAGGAGAGAGAGGGAGAGAGGAAAATGGAAATCATGATTTACGATCTGAGGTCTGTCGTTTGGCGGAGCAGACGTCGTTTGCGTTTCCATCTGCTCTGTTTCTTTATGGCAGTTCATTCAAACACGACAGCAGGCAGGGCGGAGGAGAGGGAGGAGGAGGAGGAGGAGGAGGAGGAGGAGGAGGAGGAGGAGGAGATGGAGGTTAACGGACGGAAGGACGAGTGAGTCTGTCGGGTCATGCTTTCGTGACATTCGTCATTTTGCAATCGATGCTTTTTATTTTCTTCGCTGCGCAGTCATGACTCATGACAAAACGATCGACGGCAGGAATCATTCACTGCTCGACGCATAGAATTAGAAAGGGTACTCTCTCTCCCTCTCTCTCTCGCGCTCTGTCTGTCTCTTTCTTTCTTTCTCTCTCTCTCGCTTTCAATCTTACTCCCTGACTCTTTCTGTCTGTCTCTGTCTGTCTCTGTCTCTGTCTGTCTCTCTGTCTCTGTCTCTGTCCATGTCTCTGTCTGTCTGTCTGTCTCTCTCTCTCTGGTCAGTCTCTTCTTCGCCTAATCTCTCTCTCTCTCTCTCTCTCTCTCTCTCTCTCTCTCTCTCTCTCTATCTCTCTCTCTCTCTCTCTCTCTGGTCAGTCTCTTCTTCGCCTAATTATACTGTTCGTTTGGCATTGTCATTTTCCTAAGTCGCGTTCATCTCTGAGACGCGCAGTTACAACGTTTCATCGATAATGTACACTTTAATAGGATAAAGAACGAACCTAGTCCCGCAGTAGAATTAGCGCTAAAATACTCGGCTTAGTTCGTCTATAAATTGAGCAAACTTCGCATCTGAGCGATGATTTAGATCGCAGAATAATTGCCCCTTGATCCGCCCTCGGTGAATACTATTTGGGAGAATCTAGAATTTGAAAACGTTTGGCGTTTCTTGAAGAATTTTCCTGCTTGTCGACATTACCAGGTCTGCAGATTGAAGAACAGCGCACAAAATCCAGTCAGAGTGGGTTGACAGAGCCCCGGCCACAAGAGGCAGGGCAGGGCAGGGCCGTTTCAAGGCATAGGCATGGTAGGCACGTGCCTAAGGCCCAGGGGCGTAGCCAGGAGTTTGATTTGGGGGTGTAAAAATTTGGGGTACATATTGCTATATAAAAATATATTATATATATTATATATATATAATATATATATATACTGATTTTGGGGTTATATATAACTGCGTCCACAGTCATGGAGGGCGCCACAAGCCAAATATTAGGTGGACCAACATGGCCTGTTTGAAATTGGACAATGCAAAGACTAGTGCTACAGTAGACTATAGATATGCAAAAATTCAGAAGAGTGATGAAACGAATTAAAAAGACCACGTATTAAAAAGTCACGTGTCCTGGGTCAGCGGGTCTTGACCCATCACACATTGGCGATCCCCCATTTGACCTATGACCCAATGACCTCATCTGACCATGTCTGATGTCATCTCTGGACACAGTCTTCGAACGAGAAACCTGAATAGTACTTTTTTCTTCTTTTCCGGATCAGTATCCGGGAGGAAGGAAGCGAAGATCGGCAGTTCTGCGTTGTCTTTGGACCGCCATCGTTTCGGCGGCGTCAGTTACCAGCTGCGATCCGGGCGGATGGCGGCGGAAGGCACAGAGGGACACCGCATCATCGGCGGTGGGACGGACGTGAGTCCGAGGGGCGAAGGCAGCTGCAGGCGCCACCCCCCACCCCCCATCCGCCGACGAACACACACACACGAAGACGCGGAGAGTCACATCTGCAAACAGAAAGACGGAAGATGAAAAGAAGAGAACCGAAAGCCCTAGGATCCCATCTTCTGTGTTTGAAGGTCTTAAAACACCGTTTGCTGTGTTTGGCGAGAGAGAGAGAGAGAGAGAGAGAGAGAGAGAGAGAGAGAGAGAGAGAGAGAGAGAGAGAGAAACCGTCGCCTGGCAAACTCTATTTCCGTCACAGTGTTATAGGCTAAGAAGATCTATAAAAACGCTCATCCGTAGAGAGTCGGTGAATCGCCGAAGATGCAATTAAGGAAGTAAAATCTTGTGAATTTCTATAGCGCTTTCGAGGCAGTTAACCACTTAACCGTGTATTTAACTGTAACTCAATGTAAAGTGGACGGATATATCCGGGCTCCCCAGTTAAAAGGTTAATACGTACTGTAGTAGCCGCTTATTCCTAGACGCCTAGTATAATCTGTTCTGCATTTGAAATAGCTATATATAGGCGAAGTTTAGTTGTCAACGGCGGGCAGGAAGTGACTCTGAGTGGGAAGAAGTCTCGTGAGAATTGAGAAGTTGGATAGGAGTATTCTGCATTGAATCATCGACGAAGATGTGCAGCAAAACGGAGATAAGAGTTAATAAAGTTTCTATTATAAGAAACTCGTTAAACAGCCATTAGAAAACCGGAAAGAGAAATACGCCTACCAATTATTTTCCACACCCTGCCGCCACCTAGCGAAACAACAAAACTGCAAATAAGTAAGATAGTAATTATATAATTAGTAAAGCAGAGAGGACGTCTCACAACGATATATATGCACTATTGTATATATATATATATATGTATATATATATACTCACTATGTGTATATATTCGGCTTATGCTCGTTCTTAAATGGCGCGCATTGGAATAGAACTATCCAATGATAAACTGGCACGATTCCTTCTATTACTGATTTGTCTGTTCTTTTAGCCTTCCGTCGTGCTTTTGATATCTTTCATCAACGCCGTCGTTCAAATGCGTCTATTCCTCTTCTGTCCTCCTTTTTAAACAGTCCAGCTCTCTCTCTCTCTCTCTCTCTCTCTCTCTCTCTCTCTCTCTCTCTCTCTCTCTCTCTCTCTCTCTCTGCCATTTAGAACTACTAGACCGTTGACCCTCCATAACAGCCATAACTACTTTGTCCTTGAAGTTCCCGAACGTAACTTCAATAATAATAGTAATAATAATAATAATAATAATAATAATAATAATAATAATAATAATAAATACGCTAGAACCAATAACTTCTGGAAAGACTGCTGCTTCGGTTTGCTCCATAGAAATTAATACTGTATTAATATTCACATTCTATGAATACAAACAGCGGAAAGTTTCAGCAGATTTCCAACATTTTGTCGAATGATTGCATCAATGGTTACCATGGTAACCATAGAAATTACCGTAGAACTTCTAACACGAGCTTAAGCCCCTGGGTTCTATTAAAACAAACGGCTTTACATCTCGGCTGTTTGAGACCCGGCTTCTATTGGACGTTTCACGGTAATAATTCAACAATATGTCTGAAAACTGGCCTCGCTTTCAGCCACCATAGATTCGTTCTAGTGAATGTTGAATTCTAGGGTTCGACTGAACAACCGTTTCCGGTTTCTTGTCGTCTGCTTTTCTGCAGTCTGTTTCGCTGCCTCTCTGTCTGTCTCTTTGCCTCCGTGTCCGTATCTTTCGTCGTCTAGTTCTCTTCGCTTCTGTGAGTTTCTTTTGATTCATTGTGGTCCATTACTCAGATGATGTGCACATTAAATATAATCGATGACTTAGTTTTTGATTTACGACGCAAATAATTGGACGAAGAGAAAAACTCCATCAGCAACAACCACCCTCTCACCTCGCCCCCACCCCCGACACTTTCTCTCTTCCGCCAACGATCTCTCACGGAATTCTAAAGTGAAAACTATATTTAGGATTCCTTGACCATCCTCCTTCTCCTCCTCCTCCCCTCCTCCTCCTCCTCCTCCTCCTCTTCCTCCTCCTCCTTCTCATGCTGCTCTTATTTCACTTCATCCAGAGTATGAATTCGAGTTGTGCTCGATCTCCACTTCCTGACACTGAAAGAATTCCCTTGCGATTCAGTCGGTCGTTTCAGCCTCACCCCCTCTCCCCTCACCCCACACCCACCACTCCATCCGTTCGTCCGTCGTCCCTCTTCCGTCTTCCGTTTCCCCTTCCTTCTCCTCCTCCTCCTCTCTTCCTGTTGGCGCCAGTGTCGATTTATATCTCGTAGTGTTTCCTTCGAAACAGATTACAACTGAACAGCGAACGACGCAGCAGCGTTCTACGGCGCCCCATCCTCCTCCTCCTCCTCCTCTCCCTCCGTCTCCTCCGCTTCCTTCTTCTCGCCCTCCTCCTCTCCCTCCTTCTCCTTCTCCTCCTCCTCCTCTTCTTCTTCGTTATCCTCTTCCTCCTCCTCCTCCTCTTCCTCCTCCTCCTCCTCCTCCTCCTCTTCCTCTTCCTCCTCTTCCTCTTCTTTCTCCTCCTCCTCCTTCTCCTCCTCCTCCTCCGTACCTGGCATTCTTTCCGCATAATCGGCGTCGTCGTTTCACATCCGCTTCGCCCGTCATGGATACAATCGAAGGCCGTAAATCCGGATCGCCTCCGTTCCTTGGTCCGTCCGTCCTGTCCCGACAGAGAAGTCGGGACTCACCGAACGCTTCCGTCGACCGCTGCTGCCGCGGCGGCGGCGGCGGCGCCCGGCGAAGGCGGCGACAGAAGCCCCTTCGACGGCGACGGAGGAGGCTCCGTCCGCCGCGGGACGCTGTATACCGGGGCGGCGACTGGCGGGCGGGCGGGCGGACAATGGGCAGGAGCCGCAAAGACCCGGGCAGGACGGAGGAGAGACGAACGAACGAACGAACGAGGGGCGTTATTAATGGACGTCTGTGTCGGAGAGGGTGAAGAGGGCGAATGCGTCGTTCGTCGCTCCCTCTGGCGACGGAACGGAAAACCGAGTGGGGTGCCATCGAAGGGGGTCTTTGACACCCACCGATGAGACAGGACTTCGACAGAGACACCTCTCCAACCCTATAACCGTGTTTCCTTTATAAGACGACTGAGAAGAAGAAGAAGAAGAAGAAGAAGAAGAAGAAGAAGAAGAAGAAGAAGAAGAAGAAGAAGAAAATCAGATTCGTCTTATTGGATCCGACAGTTGCGAGATTACCGGTCGAATTCGTAGCGACCGATGCACTCATGCCGAGTGTATTACTATAATGGCGCTATAGAAGCCCACTAATATAGAAAACAGCGGGAAAGAATCGGCGAATTCCAGAATAATTCCGGAGAGAGACTTTGGGACAGATTGGTCGATCGAATTTACAAATCGAGGAATTATTTGCGTCCAAAGGGGAAAATATGGCGATTAAAATCGAACACAATAAAGAAAAAGCGTGAATATTACAGTAAATTGATTTTAGGCGACAATAAATACCAGGTAAAAGAAACCGTCGCTGACAGAAAAAATATCTAAAAATTACCGACAAAGTGTATTTAAATACTTTAAATACTTGAGACGATGGTGAGATGCATTAGAATTCATTTAGTCTTTCTTCTCGTCACAAACTCTCTGTTCCGACAAACAGTCGCTTCAAAGGAAAACTTCACCGGGTAAGATCTCTTGTTACAATGCCTCCAAAGCGCGAAGATTCTTTAAAGCCACTGGCAAAAAAAGCCAAGGTGGGGAATTTGAAGGTTAAAACGCCCTTTGCTGCCGAATTTTTTTAAAAATGAGTTTCTATAATTTTTTGTTTTGGGACGCGATTTTGGAGGTCAAAGCTCCGCTTGACTGGCGACCCAAAAGTGTTAAGTGGCATAGAATGTAACGGTGCAAGAAGTGACGACCTTTTTTGCTTGTCAGCACCTGGAAGGGAAAAACAGAAGAAGGAGAGATGAGGATAACCTTTTTTCGCTTGTCAAGATTTTTTCGAAGTTGGTCACGGTCAAAACCAAACCCCCGTTCCGGAAATCCTGGCTACGCCGCTGTTTCATACAATACACGTACCTTGAAATATATCGCTCTGTCTACTGTATGCTTAGTCATTGTGGATGTATACGTTAGTAATCGGTATGTTGTGTTCAGGGTTCGATTTCTGTCTCGTTTGTTTGTTTAGCATTAGCGTAAATTTTGTACAAAATACGCAGAAAACATCGATCTTGGTTATCACGTCTGTCTGTCTCTCTGTCTGTCTCCCTGTTAGTCCGTGTGTTTGCGTGTGCGTTTGTGTGCGTGTGTCATGTCTTAGGCAGGAGTATTTCTTACCGATACTTTAGCGTTGATATCGAGTAGAGATAACTTATGCGTCTAAGAATAAGCAGCTGCTACTGCGGTACTAGCTCTCTAGACGCTATATAAATTCACGAGATTTTTCTTACTTACTGGCAACCAGAGATTGCATTGGTCGCCAGTCGATCGATAATAATATTGTATACAGGAAGTACCTCCTGACGTCACGTGATCATTCGGCGACGATTTCCGTCGACAACAGTCAGGGCACAACTTCCGGGATGTCTCGGAAATTTATCGCAAAAAGACAGACAGAGAATGTAGAAGCATCTAAATGCTCTTCTCCACATACGAGAAACTAAAATACTATCTCCTTCCATACTACTACAACTACTACTACTACTGCTACTGCTACTACTACTACTACTACTACTACTACTACTACTACTACTACTACTACTACTACTACTACTACTACTACTACTACTACTACTACTACTACTACTACTACTACTACTACTACTACTACTACTACTACTACTACTAATAATAATAATAATAATAATAACTAGATTTTAAGTGGTTTAGTAGGATTTCTCATGTACTGAAAACCACTGTCGCTCATACATCCTTCTATTCCAACCTCTGTTTGTCCGCTACGGCTGTTATCTCTTTGATTCTACAAAAAACAATTCACAGTATACATCATACAACGCCGAACAGCATACATTGAAGCATATTATGAAGCTATCTGTTGCTTTCTTCCACTGCTACGATTTGACGAAAACTAAATGATCAATGTTCCGGGAAAATGTCTGCGGAGAAGAAAATCTATTTTCTTAGTCGGCGAAGCGAAGTATACTGCCAACGGCCATACATTACACACTTGATCATTTTGTTGCGATATCGGAAACAGAAATTATTGCGGAGTCACAAAACGCGGAGAAGCCGATAGATGAATTATTCTGCCTGTATTTGCGTCGAGTAAACTTATCTCAATCTTCACAGATCGATCACAACAACTGATTTAATGCAGTTTACTTACTTACGAAGCTAATGAAAGTATCTTATACTCTCGGGCAAAACTAAAGACTAGTGTCTCAACCAATGCGTCAAGATTCGCCGGTCTTCTACTTATACAGTAGAAGGATTGATTGGAAAATTTCTCATTTGAATTCTCTTCGCATACATACAGTACATGCATACAGTACATGAATACAGTACATGCATACTGTACATCATGTGCATACATAGGTCCGCGTCTTTATAATTATATTTCTTTAGTGGATTTTCCTGTTTCGTCCGTAGAATTCTGATCAGAGACGAGCGCTTGCATATTTTACGAAAGCAATTCAAGGGTTAATAGAGTTTAGCACTAGATGGCGCTAAACACATCATCTTTGCCCGTCGTTGCGTCGTCGTCGTCGTCGTCATCATCATATTCGACGTTTGAAGCATATTGGATAAAGAATAGAGACTGAAATTGCTGGGTAATTCTTGCACCGGCGAAAGAATATGCAGAGCCATTAGCCACCTCTTATTGGAATTAATAATGGATATTCTCACCGACTTGACCTCTGTGATCCTTGACCCACACTTCTTGACCTTGGCGCAAACTTGGACTAAAAAAGTGAGGGGGCAGTGGCAACCTCTATACCTTCCCCATTCGCTATGGTAACCCCTCAAAAAGTGGGAGGAGGAGGAGGCTCGAACCCAGAAGTCTTATAGAAGCTTACGCCTATGATGTCTGATCACACTCTCTAAGGAGCTGCTTAGGATGCATCCAGTTGACAAAGTACGCATCCATTAATAATATTACTATTGCCTGTTACATATCCAGATATGCAGCAGCATTTGGCCGAATGCTGTTGATAGAAAACACGAGAATCCATTGCACCCAAATGACCTCTTCTCGATTAACACTCGTCTCTGGCGGCTCCAGGATTTGGCCAGTGGGGGTTAGGATGGCAACTTCTATGCATGGGGGCCAGCCATTTATTGAAAGGTATGTAGTAGTAAGTATAAGGTTCCAACAGAAAATCACTGGGGTGGGGGCAGACATTCAGTAGGGGTACGGGCCCCCGGGTCCCTTATATGTGGAGCCGCCACTGTCTGCAGCTGAAACTATTCTAGCCTCCCTTTTCCTGCCATCGATTATAGAGACATGATTGTAGCATTGTGTAGTCTGTATAGTCTGCTTGGTTAAGTCGCAAAGAAGAAAGATGGCGACTGGATCTGAATGCTGCATCGGTGCATTCCACATTGATGCGCACATACATAGACACACACACGCACACGCAGACATATGCCAGCATATATATACACACACAGTGCCTTCTCTTTCGATAATTATCAGCAATTAATTATTTATATTCAATAAAACTAAGGAAGACTTTAAGTAAAACTGCTTAGAAACACTACGACAACTATGATGATGACGACGATTATGATTACGATTACGATGATTATGACGGCGCTGTTGCTGTTGATGATAATAATATTGATGATGATGATGATGATGATGATGATGATGATGATGATGATGATGATGATGATGATGATGATGATGAATATACTTAAGAGACGAAACCTTACGATGAACCAATCAATCGCTGTACAGATATCAAAATAGACGAACTGCCAGCAGAATTGGATATATGTTGTGATTATAAGAAGAGTGAGTGAAACTCGGAGACAGACAGAGGAAGAGACACACACACTCACAGACAGACAGAAAGAGAGAGAAAGAGGGAGAAAGAGAGAGACAATTCTATACTTTGCATACAGACGATATTAGACAAAAAGACGATTCTGAACAATAATCCAATTCGACGTATTTGCCTAACGGTTTTTACGAGAACAAAACTTTTATAGGAATTTACAGAATCGCGGTATCCAAATTACGAAAGTAAACGTAATCAATTACTAATCATGATTACGGTCTTTTATAGCACCAGTTAGAGCCAACTAGGGTATCGAATGATGCTGTTTTTTTCGCATCCACCCACAAAAGATTATGTCACTTCAAGATAAACAGATCAGAGAAGAAAGCAATTAGATGGATTAAGAAGGACAATCTATTAAGCAGACAGAAAAGGCGTCTATTCTGTGTATTTACACTCTACAACAACAGCAACAACAACAACAACAACAACTACAACAACAACAACAACAACAACAACAACAACAACAACAACTACTACTACTACTACTACTACTACTACTACTACTACTACTACTACTGCTGCTGCTGCTGCTGCTGCTACTGCTACAACTACAACAGCTACTACTACTACTACTGCTGCTGCTGCTGCTGTTGCTACTACTACTGATTTGATGCATACAGTGGTAGTGATTGTACTGCAGTACACTAATAAGTATCCGATGACATCGGCGACAGGATCTGACAGAGCATTAAGCGTTCTTTCGCCTGGCCGACTGACTCGGCTGAGCGTTCGCCTTTATTGTTTCGAAAATGATTTCTTACGGAAACGGTTCTGAAGTAACAGACTGGAGACGATCAATCGCAGATCCAGTGGCATGAAATTCTTCCGCGGTTATTAAGCCAAACCTCCTCCTCCTCCTCCCCCTCCTCCTCCCCTCCTCCTCCCCTCCTCCTCCTCCTCTTCTTCTTCTTCCTCCTCCTCCTCCTCCTCCTCCTCCTCCTCCTTTGGCATCCATCTTAGGTGGTGGCATGTCTGTGGATACGGCAGCAAGGTCCTGTACTTGCCATGAGCTTCTCTGTTTTTATTTGAACTCGTTTAGAATAACGATTAGAAAAAAACAAGGAATCTCCGCTTAAAAATCAGAAAAGCGCATCGACAAAATTACATCAGCTTACGGTCACTACGTTACTACTATACTGTCATTATTATTATTATTATTATTATTATTATTATTATTATTATTATTATTATTATTATTATTATTATTATTAATATTATTATTATTATTATTATTATTATTATTTGTTTTTTGCTACCTTAAACCCGATTTTGGCGCCCCTCCGCCCACAAAATAATAATACGCAATAAAAAATTTTTTGGCCGGCCAGCCAGGGGGCTTAACCCCAACCCCATCCCCCTTGGCTACGCCACTGAGAAACATCAACAATGGCTGCTATCCTTACTAATACTACTGCAAGTGAAACAGCAAGACTAGACCTAAACAGCACAATGGCATACTTCTTAATTCCAGTGATGTTAACAAGGACTGACCCCCCAAGGACGAGGATAAGGACAAGGACCGACCCCCCAAGGACGAGGATAAGGACAAGGACTGACTCCCCAAGGACGAGGACAAGGACCAGGACTTACCCCTCAAGCACAAGGACCACAAGGACTGACCTCCAAGGACAAGGATCAAGGACAAGGACAAGGACCGATCTCTGTTTTAGACAAAAAAGTCAGAAAGGAAAAAAGCAAAAACAATTCCAAATTGAATCACAAAATCATAAAAGCAAAAAAGAATGCTGCAAAACATAATTTAGTCAGCAGCAATGTTGTATTTCAAATAAACAAGTGTTTCCAACAGCTGATCAGTCATGCACGCACGATGAGGCCTAATATTATGACACCACTTTGCGAAAAAACTCGTTCAACTGCCAATCTCCATTGCTGATCATGCCTTGTTCCATTCCTTTGTAAGTTTGTAGACAATGACACCAGTATTTTAAGATACAACTAAAGAATAATAGAAATTTAGAAAACGCATGCATCTGGTTCATACGCTTTCAAACAGGAAATGGAAGTTCAGCTGCTCAACTGGTATTATAAAGGAAACAATGACTACACATTTAGAATAACTCAAAGCAAGTATGTAAATATGAATTCAAATACTACTCTTACCTTGGAACATAATTATCAGAACAATTGAAAATGGTATGCAAGTAATTTGGTCCTTATAAGGATTTTTCAAGGACTAAGTTACAAGGACCAGGACAAGGACCGATCTGCAAGGACGAGGATAAGGACGAGGACTGAGTCCCCAAGGACGAGGACAAGGACAAGGACTTCAAATTGGTCCTTAAGGAGTCCTTAAGGACAAGGGCCAGGACAAGGATTAACATCACTGCTTAATTCTTATCAGCGACATTAGAGTTCGTCATATAATTGACATAACCGTATAACGACGTTCTTCAGTCTTACATCTGAGTTCTTAACAATCCTAACAAACCTAACGATCCTAACAATTATTAATTGTGGTTGTCAGTTTTTTGTTGTTGATAAAATGCAAAACAACCGCCGCCCCCCGCCCCCGGCGTCTGTATTTGCAAGTCGTTGAACCGAATCGTGTATTTCATATTTCAGACGGAACGCGCGTTTGCTTTCATCAAATATGAATTCGGAGAAACGTTGACATAAGGCGCCGGTTGTCTACTGAGACTACTGTATTCGCCGCATGTGTATGTAGCGCTATTGTTTTGTTTTAGGACACGGGAGTTGATTAGGAGACGCTACAGAAATAAACCTAATCGCATTATGCGGACGATATGCAGCGAGAGCGCGGCCATAATATGCATCGAATGGCAATGTAGATCGTGTTGTGATCATACATGTATGATGACGACGACGACGACGACGACGATGATAATTCTCTGAGCCTAGGAATTATGATGTTGCTAGGTGTGAAAATTGACGACGACGATGATGATGATGATTATTAATGGCAGAATTATTCTACTGTAGAGAGAGTTGACGCTTTGCAAAACTAATTGAAGTCGCAAATGATTGTTACGAATCGGAAAATGGAATAGTCGATCTAATATGGTTGCGTGTTTACTATCATCATCAGTTATTAGGTTATTATCACTACTACGACGACCACAATGATGATGATCATCATCATCATCATCTGCAAAAGTCGTCTCAATTTGTTGAATTGTCAATAGAAAAGGATTAGGTTTAGCAGTGCTTTTTTTCTAGGAAAAAGTATTGGGAACTCATTCCACATCTGTTTTGTCGCAAAAAGCATATTAGTTCTATTAGTAGAATAACAGTAGTTGATATATTTATATAAAATGTAGCTCGTTGTTTTTATACTGTAATTTACGCTGTTTCCGTGCGTTCACACTGAAATAAACCCACTGAGATTGAGATGCTGTTTTAGATTTGAAAGGTAAGGATAGGTGTTAATGTTCAATTTAGATTAATTATCATCTTCATCATCCACGAGTGTTTATTCTAGCCACCTTGACATTGGGGGGGGGGGTTCAAATGTTTGTGGGGGGGCAAGGTCTGAGTCTCCAAAAACCTTGACAAGCAAAAAAAGGTCATCCTTCCAACCTCTCTAATATTTAATATTTTACCCTTCTCAAACTTCTGAAATGCCTTGACGAGCACAAAATTTGTCATCCTTACATTTCCCCCCTCTCCAAACAAATAAAAGCCCACGTCGTCGCACTTGGGGGGGATTTCCATCCCCCTTGAACATATAAAAAGTTTTTGGGTGGGGGAATTCCCCCATAGAAGGCCTAGAATAAAGACTGT
>CM030838.1:1451524-1624024 GCA_018105865.1 Metaphire vulgaris
AGAGGGACAGAGACAGAGATAGAGTGGCAGAGATAAATAGAGTTACCGAGTAAACCCATTGACCTAGAGCAGCGGTTCTCAACCTTTATAGTGCCGCGACCCTTTTAATTCAATTCCCATGATGTGGCGACCCCCAACCAGGCCCGCCGAGAGAAATTCGGGCCCCTGCAGAATTAAATTTCTTGACGACCTTTTTTTTCTTTTTTGCTTGTCAGCCTTTTTTACATCTTAAAATGAGCTGATGACCTTTTTTGCTCGTCAGCCTTTTTACATGTTAAAATGAGTAAATTTTGCGCAATCACAATAAAAGAGACAACCCTATATTTCTGAAGGTCTCCGGCGACCCCCTGGCAAATCGTCATTCGACCCCCGTGGGGGTCGCGACCCACAGGTTGAGAACCGCTGACCTAGAGTATGAGGTTTCATATCCAAAGCGATTGGCCTTTGTCCCTGTGCAAGGAATAAAGTAAACGGAGTCTAAACTGGCAAATGAACGAGGCGTCGCCTTCGCCATGGTGACCTCTCGTTCGATACACGTTGAATTCAGCAGTAGCAGTCTGCTACTAATACACAGCAGCGCAGCAATGGGTTGTACAGCACAGGAACTGTGCAGTGCACAGGGGCCACGGTGGTCAGAGGGCCCCTCACAGCGAGTAGAGTTTTTACTGTCACAATAACTTAATAATGATGATGATGATGATGATGATGATGATCATAATAATAATAATAATAATAATAATAATAATAATAATAATAATAATAATAATAATAATAATAATAATAATAATAATAATAATAATAATAATACGTAATAATAGCGTAATTCCAAGTGGTTTAGGAAGCTAAGCCTATGTGAAAACCACCGTAACAGACCCTCCGAGAGATAACATGGTGGCAAATGCCCAGGGGCCATGCGATTCGTATGGGCCCAGAGGGACCCGAAAGAAACTTATTTCATACAATTGTACAATATTTATGACTGATGGGCTTTGCAACAAACAGATATGATGGCGTGGGGGGGGGTCTGTCTATGGGGGCTTAGAAAGGGTTGGTACCAGTGTTGAAAAGTCCTGACATGCAAACAACGTGGTCACTTGATTTGTGAAGAAAATTATCCATGCAATAATGGAAATATAATAAATATTTTAAACGCTTTGCAAAACTTTTCCCATGAAAATAAAGATTGTTTATGGGTCCGTGACTGCTCTGCCCAGGGGCCCGGATTTTCTTCCGACGGGCCTGCACCGTAAAAATCTTATACATTTATATCTAATAACCTAGTTTTTCCAGATAACTTTTGGATCCGTTTATTGTTTCAACTGTCACTGCCCTTTCGGTCCAAACTGTTTCCTTTGTCCTCCACGATCCTTGCACTGAATCCTGTCCTCCTTGGCGCCACCCTCTGCTTAAACCAATTGCATTTGTGGCCTTTTTGAATGTAATTTAAATAATCGATGAAACCTAAAAGTAGATACTCATGTCACAAACATCGTACACACTAAAAATGACTCTATGGTTTAATATTTAGCAATATCCGTTGTTATGTAATAGGACACGAAGCCGCAAAATATGCAAATATCTCAAAGCTCCAAGAGCCTTTTGTTTGAAGTCGAGGGGGTTTCCAGGACACAATGGCCTCCAAAACTTGCTACGCCACCGTTTTACTCGATCGAAATGTCCCCGGATCTTTTCGACAGCCACCGCCACCACCACCACCACCACCACCACCACCACCACCACCACCACCACCAACAGCAGCAGCAGTAACAACAACAACAACTGCAGTTTTATGGCAGCACTTTTGCCGTATCCGTAGACCAGTAGAGAGTCCATCAAGGTACTAAGTGTACGTATGACGTATGTATGTATTGTCTGTGACACTCTCATTAATCGTCGACAGTCGTCAATAGTCAGCCATCGGTCCACAATAGACGCTTTCCATGTCATTCGACGGTGACAATGCGCTGTGTACCTGTGTGGAATTCATTTATCGAAGATGATAATTCTGATATGCTTTGGGCGCTTCGACCGGTGTTTCGAAGCCTGGTGGGCACGGGTGCCCGCACATTAGGGCAAGAGGGGGCACTTGGCCCCCCTCCCCGGGAAAATGCAAATACCAATATTTCACATTGAAATTTGAAAATCTTGCTAAAATATTGACCGCGACCATTATGTTAAAATGTGTTTTGCCCCTCTTGGAAAAATGCATATGACATAACCGTGACCATTGTGTTTTGCCCCTCCTGGAAAAAATTCTGTGGGCTCCCATGCTGCTGGGTGATGCGTGAAGCCAGTGGCTGATTAGCATTTTTAGGCCCGGTACACAAATTTCTATGGAAATATGCGTACCGGGCCCAAAAATTGTTATATACGCCCGGTACACATATTTCCATGCATGGACATATGTGTACCGGGCCCCCCGGGTTGTGACGTGGCCTTGTTGAACTTTCTAATCGACCGTAACGGCGCCGGGAACCAACAGAAAAAATAACACAAACATCATTGATAAAATGAAACAATTAATTGCCCTTAACTTCGATTGAAGTAAACTTGTTTTTGTAGTCATGCAGTCAGTGTACATGATCTCCTGGGCATGGTCGGTCTGTCGTCCATCTGTAATACTAATTGTGTTCTGGTAAATAGTCTAAATTGTCTAAACATGTCGTCGACGACCTTTTGCTGTGGCAGAGGCGTCCACTATCTGTGCGAAGTCGATTATCTTCACGAATTCATTTTCGACGTTCAGTATGACTAAGGATGACAGGCGCTCTTGCAGCATTGGTAGAGAGCACAAGTAGTTCTTAATCCTTTTTCAGGCGACTAAATGACCGCTATTTACCAGTACATTTGGAAACTGGGCCTTTTACATATTGAAATTTACACAGCGAACGAGATTCATTAATTCGATTCAAGTTATGTTTATAGTCCGCAGGTTTATATTCCGAAAATGAATTTATTCTAAGAAAGAAATAATTAAAAAGTAATTTGAAGAAATTAAATAGAAAAGGTAGGTCCCTGAATTTTAATTTTGCAGGTAGGCCGGGTACCGACGTACCATTTTTAGCTTGGTAAATCCACCCCTGGGTGAAACAGTGGCTTAGTGGTTAGCGAGTTGGACAGCCCCCCCTTATTCCTGAACCCTGGCTACGCCACTGTCTCTCAAGCGATTCAATTTACCAAGTGGACTTTATGACCGTATGGCAGCAGCAGCGGCGGCGGCAGCAGCAGCAAAAATTTGTGAACAGGGAATTATTTATGTGATGTGTCGTCTGCATGACGTGTAATTAGAGAAGCGGTCGACAGGCGGCGGCGTTTCTTTCCGCCTCTCGGAGGACACTGCTACGGCGTATACGACATCGCAACTGATCGGACACGTTGTGGCCTTTGTAACTTATATTGTATGTCGTTCATGCATGAACTGCGTTCGATAATTACGCTCAAATTTAAAAGCAAACAGGAAACGAATTCCTGTTACAGTAGAACTTCGTTATAACGGACTCGGTTATAACGCACACTCGGTTATATATGACGTACCGCAATGTACGTTCCCCGTGTGATGCGCTATCATTTTGCATGGTATATTGGATGTAACATACCTACGATATTACGTACTAAATTTGACAGGCCCGTAACCGCCCGTTAAGTACGTTATAACGAAGTCCTACTGTATATTGTCAGCGCGCTGTGAATATCTGCTGTAAAATTAATGACATGAAGGAATAACATCAATTAATTAATGTATATTGTATATTATTGTACATAGTATAGCATATTATTATTGCTGCTATTATAATATATATATATATAATTGCTATTATCATTAATTAAGGTGAAAGATGGCGCCTAATAATGTCTCTAGTAGCAGGGGTGGCCAAAAATTAATTACTCTAAACTAGTCTTAAAACATTTTGTGGAGCAGATTAACAGATCAACGGAAGCATACAATTGCCACACAGCAGTAATAATTTTGCCTGTTTGCCAATTTTATCACAGACCCCATAAAAATAGCAGCAGAGATATAATGAAATTCTGCAAAGAATTGGATCGCACCAGGTCGTTTTCGTGTCTAATTGTGGCAAGGCGGCTTCCAAGGCCGTGAAACTAACGTCATTTGTGGCTCGCACTTTCTATGGGTTTTGGCTACTCGTGTTTTACAGTATTCTTGGCAGAGGACAGAGATTTGGCTTCAGTTAATAACACATTTATCAGAAAACCTTGATTAAATCCCAAAATTCCATTCAAAATTGCACAATCCCTATATTACTTCTTCTTCTTCTTCTTCTTCTTCTTCTTCTTCTTCTTCTTCTTCTTATTATTATTATTATTATTATTATTATTATTATTATTATTATTATTATTATTATCTACGACAATTTATATAGCGCAGTAACATAACTGGAGCTAAAGTCAAGAGCGCTTTACAAAGGAGTCACTTATAAGATATGTTAAATAAATGTGTCTTTAGGAGCTTCTCAAAACAGCCAACGGACTTCGCATTAATCATATTAACCTCCTGAGACCCGACACTTTGATATCGCACAAATTTCTTTAATATTCAAAACATACTTAACATTTGGGTCATAATAAACAACTGCATCAAGAGTTTTAAAATTTGGGATGAAAATTTGGTGAATTTTGAATGTCCACACTAGTGGACTACAGGTCCGAACTAATTCATGTCCTCAGTAGTGGACATACAAGAAAATTTCTGTAAAATATAGTAAAAATATAAAACAATGTGAAATTTTACAATAGGTTCATGTCATTGAGTTGTTTGTCATTTTAAAATGCACTAACCAGTTTAAAATTTGTCAACATATGTTAGAATGGTAATAAAACAGTCTCGTCCCACGGTGACACATAGAACATCTTACAGCCAGTCACTGGATTCTAGTTTTTCCAGGTGCAGCCATTGGTGCTGCATCTGGAACCATTTTCTGCTCAACCATTATTGGGAGGTGCTTGACTCCACTTGTGCAAATTCAGATGGTTGTGGAAGAGGCCTATGCATGACTCAGACAGTCATCCTGAAATCAAGATACTGTCGCATGCCCTTGCTACGAGCTCCTGACTGAACCATACATTGACGATATTGTAGCCAAGCATTTGAAATTATTATTCTAAATCAAACATGCACAATATAGTTTGTGCAGTCCATCTCTTGGTTTGAGCTTTGATACGATACAGTGCAATCATCCTGTTGACAAGATCCACAACTCCCATGTTCTGGTTATATTCTTTTAATATTGCTGGACATGTAATGTTGATTTTGTTACATTACATTACATATAATTTTTGCCCTTACTCCACCTTTTGACTATTGTTTTGGGAGACATCCAAAATGCTGCAGATGCCATCAAATCTGGCTAGTTATCAAATCATTTGACAACTGCAATTGACTTGTCTGATCGAATAACAATGTCACTAAAACCACGAGCCTTCTTTGAAAGAGACTTATCATCGGCAATTGCCATTGAAGCTTCACCAATACGGTTTATCATTATTGTTCCCAACACATAAATGTGCTTAATCAGCAGATATTCGATCAGTGCAATCGTGGCGGTTAAGAACTTCCTGGTACTTTCCCGTTATCCGAACTCCAGTGAAGTGCAATGGCTTTTCGGTCGGGAACCTGACCCTAACCTAGCCTTGACCCTAACCTAACCCTGACCCTAACCTAACCCTGGCCCTAACATAACCCTGACCTAACCCTAACCATAAACATAACTCTAACGCCTCTCTAGCCAACTACACCATCCCTCTAGTGGGGTCCGGATAACGGGAAAGAACCAACTTCCTCAACTGCCTGTGTGACTCCCACTGTCAAAATTAATAAATAACAGAGATTAATACTTTAAACCCATAATAGTTATCACTTGTCTTCATTAATCTGACATATATTTATCATAATGTCATATTTGAAAATTATTCCGTATTTACGCTAGCCTAGAAGATAGCAATCTGAAGTGTTACTGGCAATGTCCATAGTAAACATATTCTGCATTATGTCATTGAGACCGAATGTCCACAGCTGTGGACATTAGCAAAAACGGCCGTAAAAATTCGCAGACTAGATGCCAGTACTGGTTTTAAAGCGTATTTCGCTCTATAAATAAACAATAACTGTAAGTAAACACTAATTTTTATAGTAATAAGAGAGATTTATCAGCAAATTCTGGTGTTTCCTGCGACTACAGAAACTGTCAACAACCACGTTCGGCATATCTAATAACCGGATTTGAAAACATAGATCTAAAAATTGTATGCGCTAAATGTCTAGAGAAATATGTCCACAGCTGTGGACAACAGGTTCCAAATTAACAAATATAATTAGAAACTTTTTACACCAGAGAAACCAATGTCCACTACTGTGGACAAAATGTCTCAGGAGGCTAATCACATTATTAACATTAATCGCCCTAGTATAGTAGAATAGCATTTATCTTTAACATTAGGGTATTGTACATGCACGAATAACGCACATTTCCATGAAGCGACCTTTAGCGCGCTCAGGCTCTATCAGTGTCAAAGTAGTCCTTCCCGGGCTCCTACCCGGGAGGCAGGGCTCATAAGGCGGCGCTTGATATTGTGAGTATCTTCAATCGCTCACTTTCAGATTCGAACCCCGAGTCGACAGGCTAGCTCTGCGCAATGTCGACGCTCTTCACAAGAAAATGAACGAACCAATCTCCTCTTAACCCCTTAACTGGGAATCCCGGATATATCCGTCCATTATACATTGAGCTACAGTTGAATACACGGTTAAGGGGTTAATAATTATCCAAAACAGTTTTTCTGCTATCATCGATCGGAATTTCGGCGGAGAAGGCGTTCAATATCTCCAGAAAATTCTCAAGATGTGTACTCATGAATAATTTTTCTTTAAAAAAAAACCGGCTAAAGCAGTGTTTAATCTAGGCCGTTTCCGGGGGAGGGAATTGCCCTTCCCCCCCCGGAAATTTCAAATCCCCCCCCGGAAATTTTGGAATACTACATGGACTAACAGCTGCCCCTAGCAGAATTTCCCCCGGCTTTGTCAGTTCCCCCCCCCCCGGCCTTTTCAGTTTTCCCCGGAGTCCAGGAGTCTAGATTAAACACTGGGCTAAAGTAATCGGTACTCATCTTTTCAATCAGGCGAGTAGTTGTAGAAATTGCAGGGTCAAAATGACACCCCCTCCTCCCCGCCCCGCCCCCGCCCAACTGAGTTCTAAGATCTGCGTCGATCGCCTCTATACCTGTGTAATTCTGATTCTTCGCGTCCCTGCCTTTGATCTCTCGCCTAAGAGAAACCACTTTCATCAACCGCCGTCTCAGCGTTGTCTTTGAACGCATCGGCAAAATCTACGAAAGAACATAATCACATCGCTTAATCAAATGCGTCTCAAGTCCAGAAGGGAGAGTTAACCCCTTAACTGGGGATCCCGGATAGCCTATATCCGTCCATTTTACATCGAGTTACAGTTAAATACACGGTTAATGGGTTAACCCCTTAACCGTGTATTTAACTGTAACTCAATATTAATCAAATGCGTCTCAAGTCCAGAAATGAGAGTTAACCCCTTAACTGGAGATCCCGGTTAGCCTATATCCGTCCATTTTACATTGAGTTACAGTTAAATACACGGTTAAGGGGTTAACCCCTTAACCGTGTATTTAACTGTAACTCCATATTAATCAAATGCGTCTCAAGTCCAGAAATGAGAGAAAAGGATTACCGATGGGCGATGAGAAAAAACAGGGAACATGCAGGGGCGTCATTTGGGGGAGCAGTGGGCCATGCCTTCCCCCCAAAGAAGAAATAATGTATAATGTATAGAATAAATAGATAAATGTGAAATGTGCAAAAATCGCAAAAATTGCCAAAAATATCAAAAAATTTGCCCAAATTGGCCCCAAAATTGGCCCCAAAATTGCCAAAAATTATCTTGCCCACTCAAGAAAAGTGTGAAATAACGCTACTGGGAACATGTACAAAACAAGGAAGATATAACCGAGAACTGTCCGTTCCAATATAATTACTAGAACGCGTATACACCTTAAACGAGGGTTTAACATGCTGTACGTTTGTGTACATGTGTGTATGCGTGTGTGTGTGTGTGTGTGCGTGTCTGTACTGGTGTTTATTGTGTTTTAGACATCGGCTGTTTCGTGTGGTTCCGCTTAATGAACAACACCTGGAGATTCTGCAAAAATTGCACTATCATCCACCTGCCAGGCTAAAGGTAAATTACAATCGAATCCTCTCTCTGTCTCTCTGTCTTTCTGTCTGTCTGTCTGTCTCTGTCTCTGTCTCTGTCTGTCTGTCTGTCTGTCTGTCTGTCTCTGTCTCTGTCTGTCTGTCTGTCTGTCTGTCTGTCTGTCTGTCTGTCTGTCTGTCTGTCTCTCTCTCTCTCTCTCTCTCTCTGGTCTCTTCTCTTCACCTTTTTTAAACGTCCAAACTTTTCGCAATCCATGTGGCAGGTTCTTCAGTGCTTTTCGATTGCGAGTAATGTCCGACTCGTACAAAATCATACGATCGTCTAAATGTTGCATTGGACGAGACTGTTGTTTGTGTTTAACACCCAGATGAATTGACGAGGTTTCAGTAAACCCGACTATTTGTCTGTATTAACGAAAAGCGAATCGATAGCTACATACATGAAGCTACATTAGCTACATGAACATAGCTACATTAGCCACACGAGAAAGCTTAAACTGGAATGGGCGTCTTATTGTTGGTTTGGGTTTTAGGGTGGACAGGGAGCGTTGTCAATTCTTCTGATGTGATTAGCCATTGTTAAATGTTAGTTTGGTTTATACGCAGTGTTAGCGTATAAAAATTATTATAAGATCATAATACAAAAAATTACAAAGAACTGAAATGTATTGTACTATTCTGCAAATTGATTTTTTGTAGAATCAAAGTGACAGCTGTGACAGAGAAACATACATGTAAGTTAGAATAGAGGGACGTACAAGTGAGTAAGTTGCCTAAAAGTGGTTTTAAACACAGGACAAAAAACCATACTAAACCACTTACAATCTATAATATTAAAATCCTTATTCTGTATGTCTGTTACCTTCAAGCGTTCTGATTGGTTGGCTGTGTGAGCGTTCTGATTGGTTACCTTCAAGCGTTCGAGCGTTCTGATTGGTTAGCTGTGTGAGCGTTCTGATTGGTTGGCTGGGTGGGCGTTCTGATATTGGTCGTTCTGGAATATTCGTTGCCTCGAGCGAAGCGAGCCTGCTATGCGAGCGAAGCGAGCATTGCGCGATGTGGATATTAGTATTATCCTGCACTTTCTAGTCCAGTTATTATTATTGTTATTATTTATTATTATTACAACAACAACAACAACTACTACTACTACTACTACTACTACTACTACTACTACTACTACTACTACTACTACTACTACTACTACTGTTGACAGTATACTGTGTTTATGTTCTGGAATATAGCATTTAGACTTCTGGACGGAGCCAATGGAACCAGTGGAAAGCGTTTACGTAGGCGTTCGACCGGACCAAATGAACGCTTTCGAGCGCTTTCTCTTCAAACACAAGATCTCTCACCAGATCGTCTTCGAAGATCTACAGAAGTCAGCGCTCCATTCTGATTTTCTAATTGGAAGAAATGTCGTTGCAGCGTTTCTTTCTCGAATATAACGACTCCATGAAAAGATATCCCGAAATCCCCTTTTCCAAATAGTAACGTAGAAGTTAAGGCAGAGGTGGGAAAGCCGTGGCCCACCATCGGATTCCATGCGCCTCCCGCGAGATCATTTAGAAAAATTCACACGAATGACAGAAAGTGAGATATTTTGACATGTTTTATTGAAACATGGCACTTGATTTTAAAAGATTAGAAATAATTATTAAACGTTTAATATTTGAGCAACAAATATTTAATTTCATGTTAGTTTCATTAACCCCTTAACTGGGGATCCCGGATATATCCGTCCAGTTTACATTGAGTTACAGTTAAATACACGGTTAAAGGGTTAAAGAAATTTATGACGTATGCCACCATCTTAATTATAAACACTTTGATCTTTGTATGCGTCCCGCCCTAATGTAGTAGTAGGTTCATGCGACAACGCCTACCACTCTGCCCATCCGTGAGCTAAGGAATCGTTCAAAAATTGATATGAATATCATATTTAGTATCCCTATAGTATCACTTTACGCAAACAATAACTGAATTTCTTATCGAAAATCCAGAGAATTAAGTCCTTAACGGACGCTATCCAAAAGGCCGCTCACTAGAACCAAGGAAACTCCGGTTCAACGTCATAAAATTAAATTCTATTACAGACAGAAGCCTCAAAAATCGCTACAATTTAAATGTATATTTACTTTTGCCTTCGATTTCGGTCGATTTATTCTCACTTTCTTGGAGAATAACACCACATAGGCAACGAATCTCCAGTCGCCAAGGCACTGCCACTATAGCAGCTCAACTGTGCATTGGAGTGGGGCGAAACAAACTACATTTTGACGAATAATAATCAGTAAAACTACAAGATATATGATATAGCGATTACTTATAGCGAAGAAAACGATACCGTATATAATATAATTTTAGCGTTTGTACGAAATATCACTTTACGACCGGATTACTAGCGGTCTAGAAATTTGACGACGAGGGATCTTGTTACGGCGTCTGCAGCTGTAATGGCGGCTGCGAGGGACGGCACATCGCGTTACGACCGGTATAGGTGACGCCAAGGCAAGGACGGTGGGGAATTTGGTGGGGAATTCTGTAGAATTACATCTGAAATTCTCCCCTCCTAATAATAAGACGCGTTTAAAAATCGAATCGTAGCATCTCTTCTTTTTCCTCCAGATTTCGGCTTCAGGCATCCCACGTGATTTGATAGTCCACTAGTGATGAAGGCTAATATTCGAAGAATAACTTTTTGTTTTATTCGGGTTCCACTAGCTACATGTATTTATTCTAGGGTCTCAGACACGTCCTAGCGGCGCCTTTGTGACCGAAAAATTGCGCTGCATAAATCTAATAAACAAGCAGATAACCTGGAGTTTGATGTGCGATTTCATCAAATTGATTTTCACTTAGATAGAAATCGCAGTTCCTGGCTTGGGCCCTACATTCCCTAATCAAAAGTCTGTTCCTCTTAGAAGTTAGAAGACCAATCTACGTCTTGACATTGTACCTGTACAATACGTTGAAAAGTTTTTGTTGTTATTAGTAAACTCAAAGACAAGAAGGCAAATAATAAGAATGTATAGGAATAAACCTACGAGAGGACAGGAGGTCAAAGAATGAGATTCCACAGAAAGACCATGATGTTAATGAATGGAAGATTGAAATATAGTGGTTCTCACACAGGGCAGATCACTCTAAAATCGAAGCCCACCCTGTTATTATTATTATTATTATTATTATTATTATTATTATTATTATTATTATTATTATTATTATTATTATTATTATTATTATTATTATTTTGCTGGTTTATGGTAGAGTCCTTGAAGAACACGCGATACAGAACCAAGAGACTCGACTGAATGAAGAAATCAGTATCTACGACACTTTTCTCACTTTCGATGAGGTAACAGTGCTATATAAATCGTCCTGGGGTAATAATAATAATAATAATAACAGTATTCGCCGAAACTTTTGACCCCATATTCAGCATTGTTCTAAAATAGAGGATACGAAAATCCGACAGAAGACGGCAAACTAAACGACGCTCACAAGCCTTTTCAGTCTGTGAATTTGTTATTTCGGGTGACGAGAAAATCCAAACAGCTGCGCATATTTGGGACCATCCAAAGGATCAATGCTATCTGCAAAAAGAAATTCCCAAGAATTCTAACCATGCGCGTATGATACCTTAACGGAACTTAGGCAAGTTCGCAGCGAAAGAAACTTAACGGCGGATGTCTGAACTCTGAACTAAAAATAATTTATCGATTACAAAGTAGAATATGAATTAACGGCAATATATAATATAATTAGTTATTGCGCAACACAATATTTTAACGTTTTTATATTTGACTTGTTCGGCATTTGACTGGTACGGTACGACATTCGACGTTCGGGAAAGTCCTCGACAAAACCGTCTGCCAGGACATACAACTATACAGTACATTGCTTGCCAATTCGAATGACACAGCCTTTCAAATGGACTCTAGTCTCTAACCATAGACGTACTCAGAGGAACCTTACTCGGAAGGGTCGTACATCCTAGAATTGCAATTTTCCCACATTTTGGGCACGATCCCCATTGTAATAATCCTCGTTTTTTCCAGGGGCGTAGCCAGAAACCGGACCCTGTTTCTTGAATCGTTTGTTTCTATCTGTGGGCGTGTTTAGGCGATGGACTGGCTTCGTCGTATGACGACTCGCTGCGGGGGGAGATGCTCGACCATCAACATTGGAAGATCCTTCGAAGGCAGAAACATGACTCTGATCAAGGTCTGTTCACTGCTCAAAAATCTTCTATCGAATATACATCATGTAACATCAATAGTACTATCCTGTGATAATAATAATTTATAATATAATAATATAACAAGGTTTAAAGTGTTTCAGGAGGGTCTGCCCTGTGTAAGAACCACTGTTGCTCCCGTCCAATCTAATACCCTAGACTACTGAGGTTTATTTTGAACTCGTTTACAGTTGCAGCCGTTACTATCCCCTCATCCAGTTCATTCCATCTGTCCACCACTCTTGCCAATGCCAAACGAAATGCTTGATTGCAGGCATAACGACAACACCGTCACTCCTTGGCGTATATCTCTTATGATAATAATCTTTAATCAATTCTTCTTCTTCATCTTCTTCTTCTTTTATTATAATTATGTTAAACTACTTAAAATCTAGTTATTACTATTATTATTGTCCGTTGAAAGATCCGCAGAAAGCGACTGCGTTAATTATTATTATTATTATTATTATTATTATTATTATTATTATTATTATTATTATTATTATTATTATTAGTAGTAGTAGTAGTAGTAATAATAATAATAATAGTAGTAGTAGTAGTAGTAGTACAATTACTGGGTTTAGTAGGATCTATCCTGTGATACGAACCACACTGTCTAGTACTACTTACCAAAGCGCTATATAAATTTACGAGATTTTACTTTGCTTACTTACAGTCAATGCTAGACAACCACTTCTGTCTGGAGCGCTGTGGTATCTACTGTCCATAGGATCTCTGTGCTGTTGATCGACGCGATATCACGATGATATTATACAAACCATAGATGTAATAAACGTTTTTTAGGTTTTTTATTTTCCCCACGTTTTTTACGTTTTTTACGTTTTTTACGTTTTTTATTTTTGCCAACGCTTTTTTGTTATATTTAAGTAGCCAAGGGGAGGGGTTTGACCCCCAATTATTATATTTTTACATCTATGATACAAACCACGGGAGATACTTTGTGCTGCAGCAGTAGGGGCCCTCTGACTCCATCGCAATATTAGTCACAAGAATTTTGAGGCAGATCCTTTTCTTTTCCCAGGTGAGTTCCGCCTCTGATGCGAATCCTGCGGACGGGAAGACGAGGAGGGAGATGAGGGGGAGGCCAGCCGTCTGGGTCGACGGAGGGATACACGCCAGGGAGTGGATCGCTCCATCCACGGCACTCTACTTCATAGACAGGGTAACTTCACCAGACAGACTGCACCAGTAGCGTGCAGAGGGGCGGAGAGAGGGGCGGAGAGAGGGGCGGCGGTGGCCGGTGGCCCCGGGTGCCGACCAGATGGGGGCGCCAAAATTGACTCGGCGACCTTTTTTTGCCCCTCAACCATTTTTTATCCACTTGACCCCGGGCACCCACGGACTCTGCGCGCCACTGAGCCACACCGGGCGGCGATCGCAGCAAGCCCTTGTCTCTCCACCTAGCGGCGTCTGCAGAAAGCGCAAGATATGAATCCGCACAGATTCAATAAATCAGGTCGACTGGCATGACCCCGCTACCATGGCAACGCACGACCCCACAACCTCGGAAACGATTTATGCGCTGCCATTTAGTTTCACTTTCGACTGCTGTTCTTTCAAGCAAATCGTCTTTAATAGCTGCGTCGGGAAGAAGGAGGAGGAGGAGGAGGAGGAGGAGGAGAAGAAGAAGAAGAAGAAGAAGAAGGCGTGCGCACCTAGAATTCGTAAATTTCTGTTTATTCTACAGTTTCACTTTTGATATTAATTTGCGCGGCAGTTTTACTACTAGCCGCTGTCTTGTATGGTGGAAAGGCTGGCCATGTCCCTATTCAGCCACTGTCCAGTGGCGGCTCCACATGGGGAACCCCGGGGCGCCCGTGCCCCTATTGAATGCCTTCCTTGCCCCCAGTGGTCCCCTGTTGAGGACCCTATACTTACTTCTACATACCTATAGACAAATGGTGGCCTTCATGCTTAGAAGTTGCCACCCCAACGCTCCCCCCACTTGCCAAATCCTGGAGCCGCCACTGCCACTGTCACGCAGTCATTGAGGCTGTGTGCATATTTTTTTAATATAATTGGTCGTTGAGTACATCATCATCATCGAACTTCTATAGCGCCATTTTAATAATGTTCTTGACATCCAGTTGATGGTAACTCCTTAATTTCAATCGTAATCTTCCATTGTCAAATCCAAAACGTCAATCCGAGTAATTGCTTGCAGCACATAACTATAATGAATGGCAAATACTGCAAGTATGTGAATTTCCAGGTTCGCATATGAAACCCTATTAAATATTTTGTGAAGCAGGACCGCCGAGAGGTTTTCCGGGCCCCGGTATAAAAAAACGGCCACGGGCCCATGACCTGACAAGTGTGTGAAAAGGCTGATGACCTTTTTTCCTTGTCAGTCTTTCTCAAAGCATAATTCCGGGGTCGTCGTTGTAGGCCTAAGTACGTAGAAGTGGAGGTTTCAAAATGTGTTGATGACTTTTGTGTTGTTCATTATTTTATGGCATTAATTTAAGTTAACCATCACCGGACCCGGGCCCCTTGGAGCTCCATGGGCCACGGAACAATGTTCCGGCTGCAACCCCCTCTCCTCAGGCTTGTTGTGAAGTCATGAAAAGATTCGTTGATAGGCCTACTAAAACTCAATTTACTTTGACCAGAATGCCTGCATACTGTGCAAACGTAATCTGTACTTGTATGCATTCTCAGAATGTACAGTACATGGCTATGCAGTGCTGTTAAGCGCAGCGGTCGGAAATGAACGAAGATTGAGTTTTTCTCAGATTCTCACTCGTGTGGCTTCTGTGTCTCGGTCGAAAGGAAACGTTCATTGATTGCGATCGAGTGAGCAAACATGCGTCAAGAGGACATCTCGGAAATGAATTTATCCGAGATTTGGTTGCAAATCTACGCTGCTGCAAACCTGCCAAACCTAAACTAATCTAATCTAATCTAATCTAATCTAATAATAATAATAATAATAATAATAATAATAATAATAATAATAATAATAATAATAAAGGAAATCGGCAGTATCCTATCACGACAATCTGGAGATGACAGAGAGACATCCTTTCTCCTACAACGAATATCCGTGACACTCCAGAGATTTAACGCTGTCACCTTCCGTGAAACTTTCACATAATAATAATAATAATAATAATAAATTAAGTTAACCATCACCGGACCCGATCTTCCGACAGGTGGTGCCGCTCACCCTTGTCAGACTATAATAATAATAATAATAATAATAATAATAATAATAATAATAATAATAATAATAATAATAATACTAATAATAATAATAATAATAATAATAATAATAATAATAATAGGCTAGGCAAGCCTGTGGGAAAAATACTGCAGTAGCTCTCATATAATAATAATAATAATAATAATAATAATAATAATAATAATAATAATAATAATTCAGATTTCAAACAAAATAATAGCAGGGCTTAGAGTAGTTTAGTTGCATCTGCCCTAAATGAGAACCACTGTCTTCCACTCGGCCATTCATTCACATGATTTTGCTTCATTATTACTTCGTATGTATCTTAAGTGTTACAATTGGACCAACTGTGGCGTATCCAGATACATATCAATGTATGCGATATAGTCACCAAGACATACGAATAGAGTGCGCGCGGTTGAGTGCTTGATTTGAAAGTGACTACCACCAGCGCCCAGCATTGCTCTGATGTCCGGATTCTCTGTCCTCAGCTGATCTTGCATTACGACGTCGATCCAGAAGTGAGATATCTCGTCGACAACTACGACTGGTTCATTCTGCCATTCGTCAATCCAGACGGATACCAGTACTCACACGCCAAAGTAAGTACACAAGTACACATCGTGGATCAATGTATATATGTCTGTCTGTCCTTCTGTTTGTCCTTCTGTCTGTCCTTTTGTTTCATCCATTCAGAACTGCTTTTGACTTTTCTATGGAAATTCATTTCGATTGGAACCTCTGAGACATGTTATTGATTAACTGCATTATCCGATGCTAATCCAGCCATTCATCGCCCGGTCGCTTCTTCCATGTCTATTCAATATTCGTATGCTCATTAAAAGTACAACAGTCAAGTTTTTACGGAAAGATTCGACTAAAGTCCTAAAAATCCAGTTATTGCTATTCTTGTTCATGTTCTTGCTCTTCTTCTTCCTCTTATAATAATAATAATAATAATAATAATAATATTATTATTATTTTAAAATAGTATTATTATTATTATTATTATTATTATTATTATTATTATTATTATTATTATTATTATTATTATTATTATTATTATTATTATTATACATTCAATGATGATAACGACGGTCTTACACCCAGCTACCCAGGTTTCCTTCATGACCCACTGACCATTCTCGGTGGGTTAATTGAGTAACTTGGGTTCACTAGCGATCAACGGACCAGGTTTGGCAAATCGATTAAAGCAGATTTGTTAGTCCTTTAAAGAGAATTCCGAATGCTCTTTTGCAGGCCAAGACCTTTCCCAATCTGGTGAAGAATCTGTTACGCTCTCTTTTCATTCGTTCACTTCTGTAATTTCTAAAATTGTGGAATTTTCGCTGATAAAGACCGGAAAATTTCGTCATCGCTTCATTTCCTCAATTTTTACCTTATTTGTACACCAGAATCCCCGTCAGGTTGATGGTCCCTAAGCAGTGTTTATTCTCTAAGCAGTGTTTATTCTAGGCCTGTTTTGGGGGGAATTCCCCCCCCCCCCAAGTTTTAAAATCTCCCCAAAATTGTATATGTTGGCTTGGGGATGGAAATTTCCCCCCAAAAGAGTGAAGAGACAAATCTTGTCTCCCCAAACATTTCAAACTCCCCCCCCAATGTCAAGGTGGCTAGAATAAACGCTGGTCCCTAAGCTATTTGTGAGATTTCTGAAATTTTGGGTGCATGCGATCCGAGGTTACCCGCCTCGCTGGATTTGCCCCAATTCAGATGCAGGAGGGAAAAAGTTGTAATTATGCAGGGCAAGTGGCAAGCAGGGGCGTAGCAAGGAATATGATTTGGGAGGGTATAAATGTGGGGGGGGGGTATAAACCTTAACTATAAATCATATAAACTACATATAGTCACATATAAATCACATAAAAACTTTAAGGCAGACTGATTTGGGGATACATAATTATATATATATACCGATATATCCCCCGTCGCTACGCCCCTGGTGGCAGGCGAATGTCGTGTTAATACGGCTTTGGGTTTCTTGCCTTTGTAATCTCGGATGACGTTCAATTTAGAACCGTCTGTGGAGAAAGACGCGATCGGAGCAAAGTCCGGAGGCGGAGTGCATAGGCGTCGACGCCAATCGGAACTTCGACTTTCACTGGAAATGTAAACACCATTTCGTGATTTCGAAATAAAGGAGCATGATAATATGGCGCTTAGATATTATTAACGCCATCGAATTAATTAGCAAACACTGCAGACACGAAGCAAAATGCCCATATACTGCGCTTCACAATAGGAGAGTCATGTCCGATGTACACGAGTTGTACAATGTACAGTATATGTCATCTGGATATACAGTGTGTATATCAGGCACGTCGAAACGAATTTTTAGCAGAGGGCGCAGATTTTCAGAGGCGAGGTGTTTGGTTGTCACATTTCTAGGTGGACAACCCAAAAAAGGTCATTTACTATATATTTTTGAGTCGAAAATTCCAAAGGGGTGCAGATCTGCACCCCCAGCCTCGTCTTCCAGGGGGGCGCTGCACCCCTACTTTTTTTAATGGGGTGCAGCTGCACCCCTTGCACCCACACTTCGTACTGGCCTGGTGTGTATAGTCATTTTTACATTTTTAGACAATATAAAAATATTCGAAGTCTCTCTCTCTCTCTCTCTCTCTCTCTCTCTCTCTCTCTCTCTCTATATATATATATATATATATATATATATATATATATATATATATATATATATATATATATATATATATATAACCTATCTATGAAATAAATCGTGCATAGCAAAATCAGCGAGTCTCAGAAAACGTGAAATAAAATGATCACTGAATTTGGCTTGGAACATTGGCGTTGTATTACTGTATAAGCTTGTATATCTCTACTTCACACTTGATGCAGCATAACATAAATAACAAAGACACAACCCGAAAACAACACAGTGCAAACAGAACTATTAACTGCCAAAACATTTATTATTATTATTATTATTATTATTAGTAGTAGTAGTAGTAGTAGTAGTAGTAGACTACCACTACTACCAGCAGCAGCAGCAGCAGCAGCAGCAGCAGCAGCAGTAGCAGCAGCAGCAGCAGCAGCAGCAGCAGCAGCAGCAGCAGCAGCAGCAGCAGCAGCAGCAGCAGCAGCAGCAGCAGCAGCAGCAGCAGCAGCAGCAGCAGCAGCAGCAGCAGCAGCAGCAGCAGCAGCAGCAGCAGCAGCAGCAGCAGCAGCAGCAGCAGCAGCAGCAGCAGCAGCAGCAGCAGTAGTAGCAGTAGTAGTAGTAGAGTAGACTACAGCACTAGCAGTAGTAGTAGTAGTAGTAGTAGTAGTAGTAGTAGTAGTAGTAGTAGTATATCGTCATAATCATCACTAGCAGCAGCATAATCATCATCATCATCACCACCACCACCACCTGTAGTGCTATAGCCGAAGCAGCATCGCAAAAGCACTGTACAGTGTACACATGAGTGTTCGACAGTAACTTGTAGACAGGAATAATGAGGAGTCTTGAGCTTCTCTTTGACGTGTTTTATACTTCTCTTAGAATGACCGATCTGTTGTTGCCTTATACCTGTCAGAGCAACTATTTCATTGATTGACTTTTTTAACAACAGCCGTTGGTTACGAAGACGATGCCTGTTCCTACATCTATCCTGGTCCGAGACCGTTTTCCGAACCGGAGACCGAGTCCCTGGCGGACTTCATTCTGTCGAGAAACGGAACCTGGAAACTGTTTCTGACTTTGCACTCCTACGGACAGCTGCTGATGTCTCCTTACGGTTACACGACGGAAAAACCAGATGGATACAAGGAGATGGTACAGTATACGCCCTGCCGTCCTCGCTTTCCTCGTATTCCATGTATCTGAACATAAACGTTTTGAACTCTAGTTAATTATTATACTGTCAATTAAGACAATAATTGCTTATAAAATAAGATTGTTTTAAGTAAATCTATTGCCCTTTTCGAGATGCCAGCGATAATTGCGATCTCAACGGATGATATAATGAAGGCTCTTCTCTTCTCCTATATATACTAGAATTCATCAATGCTAGCTCCTCGCTCGCTTTTGGGTTTTGACAGATGCCTGCACTACAAACATCATGCGAATAGACATACAGTACTGCAAAATACCTATAATATGCCTAGATATATCATAGGCATATATATATAATTATATATATATATATATATATATATATATATATATATATATATATATAAACAGGGGCGTAGCGACGGGGGTATATCGGTATATATACCCCGAAATCAGGCTACCTTAAAGTTTTTAATGCGATTTTTTAGATTTTCAAAGTTTTTTTACGATTTTACCCCGCAATCGCATTATCCCCCCAATATAATTCCTGGCTACGCCCTTGCTTAGAAACTGAGATCAGCGCCGCCCTATGAATACTACGGGTTCAGGAAAGGACAATAGCCATGACATACCGATATAATGTGTTGGTGGTATCTGCATTGGTGTCTTGTAGATGACAGCTGCTTCCGTGGCCAGGGCAGCCATAGAAAGTGTCTATAAGACTGATTATACGATTGGCTCTGCTTCCGATGTGCTGTGTAAGTCAATATCCAATCTGTTAAAACTAGTTGACAGCTTTAGGCCTATCCAATGAAAAAGCTAGCGCGTTACCTTTTATCGGAGCTAGGTTAATCTTTAGAACAGTTACTGTGGCGTGGTGTAACCGCTCGTTTAGGCCAAGCGAAGTAGGCTAGAAACAGGGACGTCATTTGGGGGGGGGGCAGGAGGGGCATTTGCCCCCTGATTTTTAGGACAAAATTTTTTTTCGCCAATGTTTGTGTTATTTAGTTTTTTTATATGTCCTAAAGGAGTGGAGGAGTGCTTGATATCGAGTAATCTGAAGTAACTAACTCCGTGAAAATGACTGACAAGCAAAAAAAAAGGTCGTCAACTTTTTTGCAAACCTGTAACTTGTCAGGCTGAAAGTGTTTTGCCCCCCCCCCTGAAAAACGGTGAAATGACGTCTCTGGCTAGAAAGGGTGCAAATTGTTCAACAGGCCTATCTATATTAGAGTTACGCTGCAGTAAAGTTTAAATGTTGGCTAATAGATCGGTAGTAATTAAACGTTCAATACTTCAAAATCAAGCTTCAATATGTCAAGTAGAAAATTCGAATTGCTGCTAGTTTTTAAAATTTTAGTTTTGAAATTATTGTGGCATTATTCGCCGATTCCTAAAAAAAATAACCCACTATTTACACTCAATGTCGTGGGACTCAAAGTCCTCAATGTTGATTATCTTCTTAAAATACCTTAATCAGTGTTAGAGTTGTGAAATTGGGGTTGAGGACTAAAATTCAATGAATGACAGAAGCTGCATGTACCTGATATGCGATTTTTGGGAGGGTTGCAAAGTTAGCTGGGGGTTCAATCCCCTAATCCCCCGGCAACTCCAACACTGACCTTAATCAACGATTTACGAAACTGCATTCTACAATTTGTTAGTTGTTGCATATTCCAAGTATGAAATAGTTGAACGCTTTCAATGGCGTAGGCCTAATATGGAATTTAAAAAGTGGGGTGGGGGCTCAACAGCTATGTCTTTCCCTTCCTCAGCATAGCCTCGGAAAAAGTGGGATTAGGAACTCGAGCCTAGTGCACTAATAGAAGGTTACGTGCATGGATTTAATATACAGATTAGAATGTCAAATTTTAAAATCGCGATGTTTAAAGCCATCTGCTCGCGTTCTATCTACTTTATAGATCGAACGTCTGGCACGTCACGTGACTGGGCGGCCGGGGTCGCAAGAATTCCGTTTGTGTACACGATAGAACTGAGGGACAAGGGAGACCGCGGATTCCTCTTACCGCCGAAACAGATTCTCCCTTCGGGCATCGAGACCTGGGAAGGCGTTAAGGCCCTGGTGCTGACAATCGACAAGCTGGAACAGTCCAGAACTACGGACAACTAGGCCCAGTGGCTATTCTAGCCACCTAGACATTGGGGGGGGGGAGTTTTGAATTTTTTTTTTTGGGGGGGGACAGACTTTGAGGAGGTCATACTACTTGCCCAAATGACAATTTTTAAAGGGGGATTCCCCCCCCCCCCCGAGGAGACCTAGAATAAACACTGACTAGGCCGCCCACTAGGCGGCGCTTCCGCCAATCGTTCTCCTCCCACCGCATAATATACATCTGCTGCATCAAAATAATTTCTTTCGATCGTTTGACGATTGAGTCACAATTGGTGTTGAAGTGAGTCTAGTCACTAATAAGAGAGAGAGAGAGAGAGAGAGAGAGAGAGAGAGAGAGAGAGAGAGAGAGAGAGAGAGAGAGAGAATGAGAGAGAGAAAGAGAGAGAGAGTGGCGTTGCCAGGATTTCTCGATGGGGGTTACGACCATTCCCAACCTCAACTTCGAAAAATCCTGACAAGTATGAAAAAGGTCGTCACCTATTATTTTGCTTGATTAAGTTAGTTAAACTATAGGTAGGGCCTATATAAGAACGTGCAACTATATCTATATAGTTTTCTTTGCTTTTTCCTACTTTAAACCCGATTTTGGTGACCCTCCACGGCTCGAGGCTCCACCAACAAAATAATAATACGCAATGAAAAATTTTTGGTCGTTCAGCCAAGGGTGTTATCCTCTGGCTACGCCACTGGAGAGAGGTGTTGACGTAACCTTAATTAGACACAATAGCAGATGTCCGTAGCTACGCGCAATGAAACTAGCGTTGAAACCCGTGCTACATCGCAGGAGTTATCATCATCGTCATCGTCGCCATCGTAATCATCAACATCATCGTTATCATCATCACCATCATCATCACCGTCATAACAACCACTACCACCTAGTAGGCCCTACCTACATCCAGAGGCGGACCGAGGGTAGGCGGCGCCCGGGGGCAAAGTGCACCGTTGGCGCCCCTAACATTGCTGACGAGCAAAAAAGGTCGTCACATCGTTTTCGGCGCCCCTCAGCTCTTACGGCGCCCCTCTTCATTTAGTGATGACAAGCAAAAAAGGTCGTCACGCGTGTTTCTTCTTCTTTATTGTGCGTTTAATACCCGATTTTGGCGCCCCCTCACCTCGGCGCCCGGGGATATTTGTTCCTCCTGCCCACTCGATCCGCCTCTGCCTACATCACCATCCACACAGTGATGTTAACAAGGACCGAACCCCCAAGGACGAGGATAAGGACAAGGATCGAACCCCCAAGGACGAGGATAAGGACGAGGACCGACCCTCCAAGGACGAGGACAAGGACGAGGCTTACCCCGCAAGCACAAGGACCACAAGGACTGACCTCCACGGACAAGGATCACGGACAAGGACAAGGACCAACCTCTGTCAGACAAAAAAGTCGGATAGGAAAAAACCAAACACAATTTCAATTCGAATCACAAAATTAGAAGAGCAAATTTAAAAAACCATAATGTAGTCAACAGCAATGCTGCGTTTCAAATGCGCCTTTGACTTTAGCCACCTAGCTAGCTATGTTACTGCGCTTAAGAAATTGTCAAGTTTAATAATAATAATATAATAATAATAATAATAACAATAATAAAAATAATAAATGAAAGTGTTTCCAGCAGCTGATCAGTCATGCACACACGGTGAGGTCTAATTATGAGACCACTTTGCGAAAACACTCGTTCAACTGTTGAACTGGAGCCGACGTCGCAGGGAAACAAAGAATTCTGCTAAAGAATCAACTGGTATTATAAAGGAAACAATGACTAAACGTTTAGAGTAACTCAAAACAAGTATGTAGCCTAAATATAAATCCACATACTACTCTTACCTTGGAACATAATTATCAGTACAATTGAAAATGGTATACAAGTAATTTGGTCCTTATAAGGACTTTTCAAGGACTAAGTTACAAGGACCAGGACAAGGACCGATCTGCAAGGACGAGGATAAGGACGAGGACCGAACCCCCAAGGACGAGGATAAGGACGAGGACTGACTCCCCAAGGACGAGGATAAGGACGAGGACTGACTCCCCAAGGACGAGGATAAGGACAAGGACTTCAAATTGGTCCTTAAGGAGTCCTTAAGGACAAGGACCAGGACAAGGATTAACATCACTGCATCCACATCATCACTATCACCGCCGCCACCATAAACGTCATCATCATCATCATCATCATCATCATCATCATCATCATCATCATCATCATCAGTTGGAGCTCAGTGAATTTCTATAGACGAGGTGTAGCGCAGCATCCGAGTTTTGTAAACGGAAGTTTACGTTGCAATGACGATGAAGATGACAACGACCGCGGACGGCGATCATGGGGCAGGAGGGAGTGTCAGGACACCCTCAAGTTTGAGCCAAGGCCAAGGGGTTGTCCAATAGCTGATGGAAAATTGGAAACCCCCACATGATGGCTGCAATTTTTGCATATACAAGATTTGCTTCAGGTTTGGCTGTTAGCAACAAAGTCTGTGAATTAGCCCCTATAATAAGTGGATCGATGGATGACCCGCGTCTCAAGATATCTGGTCCAGTGTATGATAGGTTTTATCAGCAACAAAAACACCATGTATAGTTAATTCGAGATGTGACATAGCCAAGTGAAGGCCTATTGACAGTGGGTGAGTAGATATGCAAAATGTTTTTAGCGAATTAGATAGATAGATAGATAGATAGATAGATAGATAGATGGTCTGCTCTGTGTGAGAACCAATACGTTTGCCTATTCACTTTAATCCACTTAACCACTTTAAGCCTTATCAATTTTATTATTATTATTATTATTATTATTATTATTATTATTATTATTATTATTATTATTATTATTATTATCATTATCATTATTATTATTAATGTTTATTTAATCACTTTGAAATTGGGTCAGCAGATGGTCCTCTTTCGCCCATTAGGCTATAACATATAATACTTTGCGCAACAATGCCATAACCCAGAATGCTTAGCGAACAATGCCATAACCCAGAATGCTTAGCGAACAATGCTAAAACAATCTCAGTGGTCCCGGTCGTAATGCTTTACGGGCAAAAGACCTGGTTAGAACAACACAACCATGGAGGTATTATGCCTGGAGACAGCATTACGTCATTTTTAGCCCAGGCTGCGTGAAGCCAGTAGCGCATGTAGCGCGTAGGCTGTTAGCGGACATCTTGGTTGACTCAAACTGTGGCTGCCGTCTGGGAATTTCTCAGCAAGTCGGCTTCACCGAAATGACGCAATGCCGTCTCCAGGCATAATACCTCCATGGACACAACAGCATGACTTAACATCGTAATGTATTCAGCAATTTGCTCTCTTCCAACTTTGGTGTGCCATCAGCTGATGCCCTGGGCATTTAAAGTGGCGCCATAGAAGTTTCTTGATTGATTTCTTTACAAACATTACTTGGAAAATTGCTTTGGCTTGCAGATAAGTCATCTCAGTGTTTTAACAAGTGACTTTTAAGGCATTTTTCGACTTATACGAGAGCATATACGGTAAATATGTACCTCTGAGGAAAAACAAATAAATCTTAGTTTAATAAAGTTCTTATAGAATTAGACATTTTTCATTCAGTGAAACAAACAAAACTTTAAAATGCTACTACATAGGCCTACACATGTCTATGTAATGCTCACAATGCATTTATTTTAAAATGTCACAAAATATCACATTATAACGCTCTAAAACTTACCACATATCGTGATGCAACAAAACAAGACACAACACAAAGTGTTCTCACACAGGTAACCCTACTCAACCACTCTAAACATTACCATTACCATCATCATCATCATCATCATCATCATCATCATCATCATCATCATCAGTGTCATCACTCATCATCATCATCATTGTCATCCGCATCATCATCGTCAGCATCATCAACATCATCACTAGTACAACTGCACATCATGCTGTGTGAACGCATGTCAATAGTAATTATAGTGGTTTTTACACAGGCTAATGCCTCCTAAGTCATTTGAAATCACTTTATTGTTATTAAATTATATGGATAATTAATCCAACTCAGTACAGTTCAGCACAGATGAAGGGCATAACAACGTCTACAGATCTACAAGCATTTGACTGTCTATAAGGTGAGATCAAAAGATGGCTTTGTCGTATGATTCCAGCTTTACTCGGCCGTGTAGAAGAAAATTTCGCCGTAGTCGTAACCAGTACAGGCAAATGCTTTACCGTCTCCACTTATGAACTTTGCTCCCTGCAGCTGGGTATCGGTTACGCACTCGCCATGCAGATGCTCAACCTATCGAAATATAACCACAATTTCACAACTGAAACAACAGTGATAATAATAATAAAAAACTACAGTTACAATAATATCAAGGATTTAGACAGGTTTTTCAAATTAAAAAGGATATCCTAACTTTGTGTCCAGGAGCATATCTAGGGTATTTGGCACCCATGGAAGATTGGGGGGGGGGGGTCAGGAAATTAACTCCTTAACTGGGCAACTATTTGTAACTCAATGTAAAATGGACGAGGGTTACTCGGGGCACCCAGTTAAGGGGTTAAAGTAGAAGGTTAACAAATCTTTAATCAACAAATCATGACCCAAGATTAAAGCTAAATATGCACTTTCTTCTTTCTACTGATGCAAACTGGTATACGATGTGCTCAAAGTAGGTTTTCTCAGTTTTCTTCTCTTTCTACGCTGTGTAGATCAAGATTAGGCCTACAGATTTTTTTGGGTGCCTCCTTCAAGTGGTGCTCAGGGCATCTCCCATACCTGCCATACCCTTGGGTACATCACTGTTTGTGTCCAAAATTGCTGAAGCACATTTTAGTTTACTAGGAACAACACCTTTGAGGTGTTCTTGGTACATAATCTTGAGTCGGTGCAAAAAATGTCTTGAGAAATCGGAAATGAATTCATATGTTTAAAAGCTTATTCTGAACCTTAGTGCCATCAAAAATCTGGAGTTTACCATCGGAGATGCAGTCGACAGTTGCCAAACATGGATCATGGAATCTTCTCCAGCCGACAGAAGCTACATTTTAAACATAAACACAGCACACACACACACGGTGAATACAGAACTTGAAAAGTTAATTACCTCAAACGTTAAATGCCACTACTGATATTCACTGCAGTAAAAAAGAAATCATCAAAATGCATCTAAGTTGGAATCATTGAAACTACTCTTCAGCTATGAAATTCAATTGCCGGCATTTTAAACCCCCCTAATTGGCTAAAGCAACACAAACGATAACTGCTAAACACAACCAGGGAATAAATAATTATGAAATAAACTATTAACTCAGTTACCAGAGCAACTATAATGGCTTTCTCACAAGCTAATGCCTTATATACACCACTTGGAATCACATACTACTACTACTACTACTACTACTACTACTACTGCTGCTGCTGCTGCTGCTACTACTTCTACTACTGCTGCTGCTGCTGCTGCTGCTGCTACTACTACTACTACTACTACTACTACTACTACTACTACTACTACTGCTACTGCTACTACTACTACTACTACTACTACTACTACTACTACTACTACTACTACTACTACTACTACTACTACTACTACTACTAATAATAATAATAATAAATATTAATATTATCCTTTATTAAGATTTTAAATAAGAAAGAAGAGCACTTGAAACATCTGCCATAAATCACGATATGGCTTTTGACTTCTGAATACACACCATTCCCGATGACTTGGCGATGTCTATCGCGTTTATCCACTTTGCATGAGCGGTGACCTCAGCGCAGAGTTTACCGGTCGAAGCATAAAATATCCTCAAATGACCAGATCCATATCCACCAACAACAAGACCATTCCAGAATGCAAGCGAAGTACAAGGATAACTGCGACCATAAGAAAGATCAACACATTATGCACACATTACATTATAGTATATGACATGAGCTGGCTCAAATATGGCTTGGGATTGGTGTGACATCAGCTAATGGGCTAGGCATTATCATAGTGGTGCCATAGAAGTTTACTACAACTACTACAACAACTATAACTACTACTACTACTACTACTACTACTACTACTACTACTACTACTACTACTACTACTACTACTACCACTACCACTACCACTACCACTACCACTACCACTACCACTACTACTACTACTACTACTATTATTATTATTATTATTATTATTATTATTATTAAAATTTAAAATCTACCAATATTGAGAAAAAACTAAATGAAGATACCACCACAAACCTGCTGCTAAAATAAACTAACTTTAATATAATTATTTCAAAACACAAATATGCTCACAAAAGGAAATAAGTCTCTCAGAAGTCAAGTTGACTTCAACCGAGTGCCTGTAATATGTACAGTTTTGGGTATTAGCCTAGGTATTTCATAAAAACAAACGTAAAGTACTGAATATGTTAAAATGTAGCACAGTTTCACTGCATATACACTGTGAGCCATAAAAACCAAACCATTTTATTTTGGAAATAACTTTGTCAAATTTTGACCAATCTTGATAAAACTCGGCAGGGATGTAGCATTTATATAATAAGTATGTATGTATGTATTGCATATATATATATATATATATATATATATATATATATATACAATTATACATATTATATATACATACAGTAGATATGCATATATTCAAAGTCAAAGTCCTTCTCGATCCTGCAAGGCTCATTGGGTGGTGCTGATCTCAGTTGCTATAGTCCTTCAGCCAGACATGCAATACGATGGATATGGGGCTAGTGCATTGCGTAGTGCACCTGCTTGACCATGCAGCATGACCATTGCAACTTTATTTGTCACTGCCCTCTAGCGAGAGAAGGCTGAGTCAGTGCTAGAGCTCCTGCAGATATTAGACCGACCTGTAACCTTTGGATCTGCACGCCAATGTTGTTTGCCACTCTGCCAACTTCCCATCCCATGTATATATGTATGTATGTATGTATGTATGTATGTATGTATGTATGTAAATATAATGCACGTATACAACTTCAAAGTCTGTACCCTTTTCCTGGAATCTTGAACATCTGTTTCATCTCCTTCCAAATGATGATGGAGCCTGAATCATCGCTGCTGATCAAATTCTCAACTTCAGACTGAATGTCACAAATCGCGTCCTCATGACCTAAAACGACACAAAACGTGAACATTCTAACAACAATCAACTGCAGCAGAATGCACATTGTCAAAAAACATTAGTTTATACTACAAAATTCAATCAAACAATCAAATTTTCAAGCTGGGCCTTTGCCACGTGAAATTTAGAAATGGCATTAAAATAATTTAATTATAAGAACTTTGTCTAAAGAGGTTCAAAGGTCATATTATGGAAGCATGTATAAAAGTTAGCGGAGCCACGAAGGGCATGGGGGGGGGGCTACATATTTAGGCTGGAACAAGTCGTGGGATTTGTGCAAAACTGATGAGAAATTCTATGGGGTGTTGGGGACATTGTTGATGAACTTACAGGGTGGCGCAAAAAAACCGGACTAGTCATATTTAGGTTTGCATTTAATATAGTCTGTTTTTTTGCACCACCCTGTAGTTCAATTAATGCTTTTGGTCATTTTATAATAAATCACAATTAAAGTTGTAAAGAATAAATGAGAGTGCCCATTTATTCCCCCAAACTGCCTCGTCAGTCTCGCTGGGATGTCTGCATTGATGGAGCCCCTATTCTGGAACCTTGGCTATGCCAATGTTTATTACCATGCAGAAATGATATTAGGCCTGGCCATTAATTAAATAGATAAAATTCTTCTATTACCTTTTCTCCCATTCACCGATAGCGAGCAAATTTCAAAGATTAATTAGACACCAATTTATTTAAATCAAAACTATAATTCCAAATCTAATAAACTAATAAATACAGTTCAAAATGTTGTGATTACAACACTATTAACCAACATCATTAGACTAAGGATGCATTAAATAAGCATTTGATGACAAATAATGTGATATTGATTAACTGCTAATAATAATAATAATAATAATAATATTAATAATAATAATAATAATAACTGCACCTTCAACACATTTCACTGCTTCACAAATTGATCATATATATCTTGATGTTTTTAATATAGTCACCTTCGGACCTTCATTGACATGTCAGCATCGTTAAAGCACTCTTGATTTTAGTATTTTACTATGTTACAGCGCTACATAAATTGTCCTAGAAAAAAAATTCTATGTAATATTTTCTGCCACAAAACTTTTACCCTCAAGAGTTTGAGAAAGTGTCACATTTGTGCCTTTGGATGGAATGTGGAACACAAGAATACGACCATCATGTGTACCTACACACAAGATAAATCTTAAACCTTTCATCAAGATGCATTGTATAGACATTAATAACACAGTATGTCTAACAGTAAAGAGTACAATCATGTATGACATCGTAGTACGATATTTGAAGATGCCTAAAGTTCAATTTGCTGGTTTAAAACAACTGGATGTAAAAACTTCTGGTCTGAAAGGTAGGTCCATTATCCATTACTGAAATTTTGGAAAACCTGAAAAACAAAGCTGATATTGGTGTGACTGTTGTTATTAAACAAAGCATGCTACAGATATATGCGTATATATACTATATTGCTATATTACAAATTTGATGTTATTTGTAGACTCAATGATAAGAAGACAAAGAATGAGAAAACATGAACAAAACCATATTTTGAACGAAAAGCCAACTGGAATAGAGTGATTTATACACAGATCCTACCTATCTACTCTAAACCCATTATTATTATTACTAGAGCTGTACCGATTGCACATCTTGCCGATTGTTCCGATTACCGATTGTTCCGATTGTCAGACAACCGATTGTCTTGCCGATACCGATTGTCTGTCTAAATCTCCAAATCGGGTATTTTAATGATCATGTACTCAAATAATATACCATAAAAGTGCAGCGTAAAAGTACATGTCTTCAGACTTCGACATGCAGGTGCAATTCGAGACCTGCCAAGAGACTCAATGCAGAATGTGTGTTTAATCATTAATGAATATGATTTTGTCATTAATACTGTCTTATTATGTCAAATTTTAGATGTCTATATTCACATTGTAATCTACAATTTTATATCTGAAATTGTGATTATGAAAGTATTCATTCATTAAAATTTAAAACACAAGTGGTAGTCAGATAGAAGTAGGCCCTAACTTATTTTGTACAAACTCCGATGGCCAGTTTCTTCTTTTTCTATCGATTCTTTTTGAAAGTCTGTGTATGCATCTACGTGCTTGCTTCTCAAGTGCTGAACCAAATTTGATATATTAAAGCCGTTGGTTTCATGACCACTTCGAGAGAAAGTTGATTTGCAAAGTTTGCAAATGGCTTTACAGCTGTTCAGCGCAATCAGCGGACTTATAGTGAAATAAATCCAAATGCAGCTCGTCTGTTGTTTCCACATTTGTATTTTTACGCAGATATTTTATTTATTATTTGAGTCAAATATATGTAACGTATATCCTATTTAAGCTGTTATATAACTGTATGCATTAATGTATAAACTGAAATTCGTATTAGACCGGTCGACAACATGCGAGTTTTGAAATCAAACTGGCAGCCCCATCCACTGTCACGTAAGCCCATCTTGATGTACGTACGTCTCCGCCAGAAAGACGCTAATGTTGAAACTTTAAACGTCGACACGGGCAGTTAGCTTTTGAGACTAGTAGGTTGTAACAAGCGAAACTACACTAACATTCAAATCATCTAGTGCGTCTGAGTAATTTCGACGAAATCAGATAAGATCATCTGACCTAATCGTCTCCGACCGAGAGTGAAGAGATGCCGACGAAGTCAGATCGGACGCTAATCGTCTCCTGAGTCTCCGACCGATGGTTAACAGATGGCATATCTGACAATCTGGTCTGACATTAACTGCCCCCCGACCGACTATCGAATGAAGGATTCAAGATAAGGCGGCCCTCCTTCGTCCCTCCCTCCATCGACAGTTCTACGAGCTCACAGCCGCCACCGACCCCCAGATGGCGCTAGCACCCCCCTCTCCAAGGAAGCGACCAAGCAGTCTAGACTCCCAGAGGGCGACACTCACCAGTCACCACTCACTCGGGCCTACGGCACCCAGAAAAAAATAATCGGTTCCCCATAACCGATTGTTCCGATTACCCTAATAATCGGCCCGAATACGAATATTAACGATTAATCGGTATCGGTGCCGGATTGGCTCCCGATTACCGATTGTTCCGATTGTCTTCATAATCGGCCCGATTGTGAATGTTCCCGATTAATCGGTACAGCTCTAATTATTACTACTATTATTACTATTATTATTATTACTATTATTATTATTATTATTATTATTATTATTATTATTATTATTATTATTATATAAATTGAATACCAGATGTAACCTACCCATGCAAATGCATGTAACCTACCCATGCAAATGAATTCATCCTGAAATCCACAAATTCCTCGACTAAAGCCATCTGTAAACATACGATCAGATCAAGTCTTTGATCAGTATTCTCCCTTTTATAGAAATCCTTCAAAGCATTCTGTTACTTCTGGAAGGTTCTTAGGGCCTCAAACTATCAATACAATGACTGGTGTAGTTAGTGCCATTATATTATTGACACAGTAATTAATTTGTTGGGCCATCCGCAGCCACTGGAAATCTCAATGCGTGCCATAGGTTGCCCATGTCTACCTCAAACCTACTTTAAATTTTACTGCAGTTGCTTGATATATCATTAGTCTGATGGCAATCCCTTCAGATTCACTCTCGAAATAATTTTGCGCCCACTTTCAGATTTTATTCATATCGTATTCAGTTGAATGACTGTGCCAAAATATCATTGCATTCAGAAAGGAAAATAATGTATATGCAATGCAGCTCTATCATCAGTCATAGAGACTGCTACTTCTTAAAATGAAACAAATCAGTTCTGATTCAACCCTGTTCAGATCTTTAAAAAAACATAGTGCAGCCTACCAACCGGGCTGACTGATATCTCCGACTGCGTACCAGTACAGCATCGTTGTAGCCTCAGCATCAAACATCTACAAAATATAACAGAAACACAATTTCTTTTAATCAACGGAAATATTTATCCATTTTTCTTCTGTCAAACCCGCTACCTCCAACCCCACTGCATGGCAAGTAGTTGTGGGGGTGGGGTAGCAGGCTTTACCTCTTGCTCCTTATTTAAGTTATATATATATACATATATATACATATATATATATACATATATATATGTATATATATATACATACACATATATAATTAGAATATTTTTCAATGGGTAGGTTTTAATGCCTGATATAGCTAGCTATGAATTCAATTCATCTTTCTCCTGCTCTTTACAAACACCTGCAGTTTACATTTACAGCAGACAACTAAATGCAACACAACAGTAAGAAACATAGACAGTGAGCACCTACTTGAATGCCATACTGGGAGGTCAAGGCAAGTATGGTTTTTGTCGGAAATGGCACAAGTCGAGCCTGGATATCAACAAGTGGACAGTTACTGATAAAACATAATTATGATATGAACACATAAGCAATAATAATAATAATAATAATAATAATAATAATAATAATAATAATAATAATAATAATAATAATAATTTGACACTGAGGCCCTTATGGTCCAGGTGAGCCTAGAAGCAAAATAATGTAGTCTACCTGGCAAATTCATTGTCTTAAAATTGAAACATTTTTATAATAATAATAATATAATAATAATAATAATAATAATAATAATAATAATAATAATAATAATAATAATAATAATAATTTAACAATAATGCATATTTATGGTACCTATTTTAGTACTCAGAGGTATCAACTGATAGCATTCTAGATCCATTTGAAAAAGATCATTACAATTCCAAAGATAAGAAAAAGCTGGACTGATTGATTGATCTGAACCTGGATGACGGTGCTGCAGTAGTTGACCGACGGTTCCTTGCAGACGACCTGTCGACTGTTGACCGTCTGTCCATTCATGGACGAACTGACCACATTGACCATGTAGCGATTGACTACGGCGTAGTGGATGGTCGTCTTCGCCATGTCGACATGTACGCTAAGGTTGTTGGCGACGGCCGAGGCGCTGCCCTTCAGACCCAACGACCGATTCTTTCGATATATCATCGTCTTACTCGTTTCTAAAAGACTTTCGGAATTCTATTTTTAAAAGATCTATTTAAGAAAATTCGAAAAAAAATTAAACTCCGAAACTCGCTTCTGTTACCGTAGAAACTGACGCGTCGACTATTTTACAGATATAGGCGTTCGGAAGTTAGGGGAGACGGAAAACTAACAGACTACGTAGTACGTACTAGTTTAGTAGTTTTCCAATCAGAATTTTGATTAATCGATATAGACTTTTTCAGGGCGTGTCTACCTTAAAATCTAACCTTAAATAGTATAATTTCATGATGACTTTTACTCTAAGTAAAGTAAAGTAAAGTAAAGTAAAATCTCGTAAACTTCTACAGCGCCCCGGAAAGCAGCACAGCAGTAGCTGCTTATTCTTATGCGCTTAATCTTTCTTGAAACAGCTATAGCCAGGGTGGTTTGTCGGCCGGGCAAAGGTCAGTGTATCTATGAGGCGGCGGGTCAGGTTGTTATTGCTATGGAGGAAATGACTTTTCGAATAGGAAGGTTTTCAGTTTAGACCTAAAGGTTTGAGGAGACAGTGAAGGAATTAAAGGAAATGAGGATTCGGAGTTTATTGTTTGACCATGTCGTAGGCTGCGGAGGGAGGCTGGAATTGAGTTCCAAAGTCCTGGTGCGGCGTATGAGAAAGCGCGGTTGCAGATTTTGAGTGATGACTGATTTAACGGGCGTGAAAGTGTGAGATGAGATGATGATCGTGTAGGTCGGGGAGGCTGAGGCGTTAAGAGTTTACGAAGGTAAACCGGTTTTGACGAATGAAGTGAACTGTAAGTAATTGTTATTATCTTGTACTGTATACGTTCGGATATTTTAAGCCAGTGTAGTATCTTCAGTATGGGTGAAATATGGCAGAACTTTGGTGATTTGGTTACTGCTCGGGCTAGTGCATTTTGAATTGATTGTAATTTGTTGATGGAGACTAAAGACTGAGACTAAAGACTGAGACTAAAGACTGAGTCATGGAATTAGTTCAATTTCTGCGCATCGATTTACAGTAGTACCGATTGAAATCTTAAGAGTAAAAACTGGTGCTAAAAAGTTCATACTAATTACTACTTCGTCTAACCTGCCTATTTCATTGGTCTGACGAGGTGGAATTTCGATTGGCAGCCAAAGCATAGACTTATTATCATAAATAAATCTATGAGCCAAAGGGCGGAGTCGCCAAGTTTTTTTTACTGTAACGTCTTTGCTCGGTCGGTCGAAGGTAACGAGTAAAATCCGGTGACGACGACGAAGGGAAAAAGATGGACTCGACGAGAGGCGTTGGACCAACGGCGGCGACGACCGACCACGGCGGAAGAACTGGAACGACGGCGACGGACGAAGGGCACATCGACGCTCGTACGGCGACGGCCGCCGCCGCCGCCGCCGAAATGACCGCGGCGAAGGAGACCGACGGTGTCGCCTCCAATGCTGCGATCGTCATCAACCGACGCAGTAATTCGATAGGTGACCGCTCTAATAAAATAATAATAATAATAATAACCTTAAAGAGACAAAGAATGTTTATTATGGACTAGGTTTTTAAGAACTTCTATAGCGCCGTTTAAATAACGCAGACGGGGCTGTTAATCGATTTCACTATTTGTACCGGTGTCGTATAAATTTTGTTCCGTCATAAATGCGTATACGTATAATTTTAGTTCCTCTTATAAAATATAGACCTATCGGTACTATAGGGACTATCGGTATTCTAACCGATAGGTCATAAATTTACGACCCGTATACATAGGGACTAGTTATTTAAACGAGGAGCAGGAAATAAATTTACGACTGATTATGATAAAAAAATTACGACTGATAGCATATCCTATCGGTCATAAATTTATGGTCATAAATTTACGACCCGCATACATAGGAACTATATATTTACACGAGAAGCAGGATATAAATTTACGACTGATAGCATATCCTATCGGTCGGTCTCATTTTACTCCTTTCTATTCATTTTCAACGATAAACCTTTTTACTTGAAGCTGTGCACATTATTACGAAACACTTGAGGTCGGAACGTATTTTACAGTAATGGTTGCTATAGGTATAGGCAGAGCTTATAAGTAATTGACAAATACAAAGGAACCAATAAGAATTTGACCTGGTACTTATTTTATACCGGAACTAAATTTATACGATACCGGCAGTCCTAAAGATGTAGGGGCACAATGCAATGTGATACATGTAAATTAATTTCATTGTTCTGAGCCGTAACAGCCAGTTATAAGAATCCAGAACACAATGATGACCTTTGTTTCACTGACATGTAGTTCTATAGCATAGTGTAGGGAAAGTTTTGTAGCATCACAATATGCTTGACAGCCATGGAAATACAGAAATGGAATGGTACCAATTATTGCCCAAAAATTGCTATTTTACAAAGTGCACTTGTTCAAATTTGACAAGGAGAGCCTTTGAAAAATCTGGACTTGGCAAGGGAGCCATGGATCAAAATGTTTGGGTACCACTGTCTTCACATGTAGCAAATATGATAGAATATGAATATGGTCATAGGTTTTTCTGATATAACTTAAAGCATATTGGTGGATAATAATAATATCTTCAGAAAGGTTTATTTGAAGAATTTCATATGTTATAAAGCCGAAATAGTGGCCACAGGTTTAAGATCTTGTCGGTGCCAACAATTATATACGTATTTGATCTTTGTATTAGTATTGAATATCTATGAATACCTCCAGTTATTTGATTGTGTTGACAATTTGACACTTTGAATGAATGACTCATTGAACGTGTCCATTTTTGCATACATGTATACTGTGGACAATCATTGGACGTTAGAAAGGATTCGGTTCTTTTTTGCAGAAAATGATCTTATGCAAGTGAAAGCGCATTATTACAGCGAAAGCGAAGTTAATGAAAGCAGCACAAAGTCTTTGCTGATTGTCGGAGGTGTCTTCATCAGTGCCATCTGTGCTCTGGCTCTTGTCTATCTCAATTTCCCGGACTTGGATGAGTTAGTATTCAGATCCACATGCAAGTTGTATAATGAAGCTGTGTGCTGTTCATCTTAGGCAGTAAAAAATCTTAACTCTGTCTAAATAAATAATTTATTATTATTATTATTATTATTATTATTATTATTATTGGACTGACAATTTCTTGTGCACCATATTACCAAATGTCAGGAGCAAGGGCACATTACAGAGTCCAGCTATAGGCCTACAAATAAATGGAAAACAGTCTAAGGACAGAAGAGAATAAGTTTTCCGGAACAGATATGTCTTTAAATTTTTCTTGAAGGATGACAGAGAACAGGATGATTTAACAGGCATCGGGAGATCGTTACATGTCTTTGGCCCTCACAGTGCAAATGACCTGAAACCGAGTGATGTTTTGCAATAAGGTATCCTCATAAGGCTTTGAGCATCGGACCGCAGGGACAAATTATTATATATATATATATATATATATAATTATTATATTGAGAGTCATATGTTTTGAATAAGGAAATGTTTTGGGAATGTATTTTTAAATATTATAATAAGCAGTTCTGTAGCTTCACGCACTGCAGGAGTTATGTGCTGTTTTTGCTCACACTTTATGCTGCGAATGCCATTTTTATATCAACTTGTTTTCTGTTCCCTTAAAATTGCTTGAGTCAAGTGATGGGTTATGATAGGAAAATTGCAATGGGTGTTTTCTAGATTTTTGGTAAATATTAATTAATTAATTTTTTAGTTATGGCTGGTATATTATATGTGACATAGGTGTTTTTATTGATTGATTTCAAGTGAAATATGTTGGTGGTTTAAATTTCAATTGGGTAATCGGGGAAAATATTAAATTTGATTTTAGAATCCTGTCTAATGTGAAATGATTGTCATGTGTGTGTGTGTGTGTGTGTGTGTGTGTGTGCGTGCGCAAAAATAGATATATTCAATAAGTAATTCATTCAGTCGTGAGGGTTCATCGGTTTTATTGGGGGCTGTGTTTAACATTATTATGTTCAAATGTACAAATTGTCCTTTACAGTGTATTGCAATTCTTACTATGTTCTTTACATTGCATTCAATTATACACTTTAGAATGTAGAAAGCCAGAGGATGAAGCCATGGCTCATTTTATTTCATAACAGAAAGAGTTTATTATCATGCCTTGTGAACCAATAGAATATTTTTAAAAGACTAAGGTCAAAGTTAATGGCGTAGTGTTTACAATTATGTTGCCTACCAAGCCGCAGTACATTATTTCATAGCTATGAAATCTTGATATTCATCTATTGGATGGAGATGTGCCCTTGGATAATCAGAATTTAATCAGAATTAATCTTATTTTAGGTCATAAATTTTTATATTATTATGGGCAATGATACCATTTCTAAGCATCTTGGAATATTGAGATAGTTTGGTGTAGTGGTGTATTGGCTTTTATGTAGTTGCATAGGTTGTCTGATCGAATTCAATGTTTCCTTAAGGTGGGGGCACCACAAATGGCAAGATGTGTGTCCCAAAAAATTTTTAAATCCCCTAATTTTTGCAGGAGCTTTTATTTTTTACTTAAAAATTATCAAATATATAAATATTCAACCTAAGTCACAACAAGCGCTGCACTGTATAAATATTTATTTTCAGTGACTCAATTTAAGAGAGGGCCTCTGGGCCGGCACATGGTTTATTATGGTCGTGGACTTGATTATATTAGCACACGTGATTTTGTTCCTTTGCACGAAGCAATATTGCCGAAAAGTTAGTCAACTGGGAAATTGTTGCCCAAGGTGATTCGTATTCCATATTCGTAGTTTTGTAAAGCGCTCTTGTCTTTGGCCACTTTTGCCATGCTTATTGCGCTATAGAAATCGTCTAGAAATCGTCTATAGAAATCGTCCAACATGTACTCAAATTGCCAACAACTATGGACGATGCCAAAGCTCTGGGAATCGTTTTGTCGAGATATACTGACACACATTACTATCAAGTACTCGTTGCATACTTTTCAACGTATGTTTTGTATCCTTTTTTTGTGAATGCCATGTTGTGGCATAATGCAATGCTTGCCAATACTGTGACACGCGGCAACCCCCTTCTTTGGAACTCTCTTCCCGCCTCAGTGACATCCATCACATCCCTTGAGGCGTTTGCGACTGCCCTCAAGACGCACTTATTTCGCGCATCTTATGAACATCTGTAAATCGCTCTTGATTTTAGCACTAGCTATGTTATAGCGTTTAATAAATCATCTAGAAATAATAATAATAAAGGGAAATTCCATGCGCACACATTCTATTCCTTAAGACTTACCTATTTACCATCGGATATTCGTAGTTTTGTAAAGCGCTCTTGTCTTTGGCCACTTTTGCCATGCTTATTGCGCTATAGAAATCGTCTAGCTAATAATAATAATAATAAGTGAAGATGAAATAACAAGAGGTATAGTGATGAGGAAAGGTGCAATGGAAGGAATTGATAAAATATTAAAAGATAAAGACTTAGGGATATCCATCAAAAATCAAGTCATGGAATCAATGGTGTTCTCTGTAGCAGTGAGAGCTGGACAGTTAGAAGAGAGAACAGAATGAAAATAGATGTCTTTGACCTGTGGTGTTGGAGAAAAATGATGAGAGTGCCATGGACAGCTAAAGTAACATACAATATGACACAGAAACAGATAATTTGGGTTTGTACTGAGGACCAATGACACCAAAGAAAAGGAGATCATGCTGGGAAAAATGGAAGAACGTAGAAGAAGAGGAAGATGAAGCAACACACATGACCTTGGGAAAACTAAATAGAATGGCAAAGAGTAGAGAAGAATGGGGAAAACTACTGCACAATATTACCAGGAGTTGATGCCGACTTTTGATGGAACATGACAATGGTTTGCATGCTATTGCATACGATTTCTGCGGTGTCGTTGTCATTTAATGCAATTATATCTGTAACCTTCTTGAAGTACTTTTGTAATTTTTTTAAAAATAGAAATGAACAACATGTACTCAAATTGCCAACAACTATGGACGATGCCAAAGCTCTGGGAATCGTTTTGTCGAGATATACTGACACACATTACTATCAAGTACTCGTTGCATACTTTTCAACGTATGTTTTGTATCCTTTTTTTGTGAATGCCATGTTGTGGCATAATGCAATGCTTGCCAATACTGTATGTCAGTTTTGCTTGTGTTTTGGTGTGCATTTTAGGCACAATTCCTTTGTATGAAATTGTATACACAAGTACATGATTTCCCAAATTTCCCTTTATTTGCTTTACACCAAATGCAGACATCATTAATTTATTTGGATATCTACCAGTGATGTTTGACCTTGTCATTGTCTTTGTCCTTATGTGTATAGTCCTTGTTCTCATTTTTTTGGGGGTGGGTGGGGTGGAGGAGGGTCAATCCTTGTTAACATCCCTGGTGCCTACTGATGTCTGAATTGATAAACATTTGGACATTCAAGCAGTAAACAAGTATTAAAAATTACCAATTTTATTAAATATATTAAATTTTCTGCTGTGCTTTTTGATTTTACTTTTAACTCTCATTTCAAGGTTATAGCACATGCATAGTAACATCTTTGTATTAGAAGTCTGGACTTTTATTATCTTCTTTTGAAACCGTGCACCATTTGTAAATTTCATTGCCACTTTAATGGTGTTGTCTTTTCGGCAGTTGTTCGTTGTTGGTTTAAAGTTCGGAAGCGAAAATGACCCACAGATAAATGTAGGAAGGATTTGTTTGTGGCAGTTTTAATTATAAGGATGTGACGTTTAAAATTTATGATCTTTGACTAACCGCAGTCTGCAGTCCTTTGCCATTCCAGGGTCGATATTTCTCAGCATTTTGTCCGGATTTTTGTTCCCGTTTCCCACGGCACTCTTCTTTGTTTGTCTGGTGAGTATGTGCACTGCTCTTTGCGATTTAAAACGAGCAAGTTATGTGTTAAAGTTTGGACTTTTATCAGTTTCAACCCATGAGATAACAGCAATATCATAGGCTTACATCCAACCAACGCTTTTTCTGAAACCTACATACTTACAAGTGCTTATGATAAGGCACTGTGTAAATGCCATGTTACTTTACATTACATATATCTTTTATAAACGATATGACAAAGATGTCATTGATTGATGCAACGAAGAAATTCTCTGCTACATTGTGAGTCCAGAATTGACTGCCTTGTTAAATTAGTAATTTCTGCGCTTAGTTTTATGTTGATTTTAGTTGCGGTGGAGCAGTGGAGGAATTCTTACTGTGCAAATAGAAGGGTAGCGGCTAGCTGCTGCATACCAACCTTGGGCAAGTTGTTTGCCCCAATTGTTTGTGGGGAAGGCAATGCGAAATCACCCCACCCATCTCATCCCCGGGTGGCAAAACACCGCTTGAATCTGTCTTAGGACAGACAACTCTTCATCAACTTCGGTGGTGTAGCGACGGGGGAGCCAGTGGGGCAACTGCTCTGGGAGCCGAGGGGGCACCAAATTGATGAGCCAAATTTTGTAAAGGAAAATAATGTAAATTTAAATGAATGGTTAATGTTGATTTAATGTATTTAAGTAAAATGGCTGAGGACCTGTTTTGCTTGTCAGGAATTTGTGGACATTGCGGGCACACCATTAATACATCTTGCCCTCCCCCTACCCTCCAGGTGCCAGATACCCTCTCTCTACACCAGTGATGGGTAATTGCCTCTTTTTATCTAATTAATTAGAATTAGAATTAGTTAAAATTTTACAATTACAATTAGAATTAGAATTAGCAAAATTACACAACTAATTAATTAGAATTAGAATTAGATACCTTCTAATTTAATTAGAATTAGCAATTAGAAGTGCAGTACTAAAAATTGCGATTCATTTTAATGTAACGACAAAAATTAATTTCATCCTCCGTAATCTAGAGTATATCAGAATTGAATTTTGCAAGTAAAAGTGACTCAAACAAAGTATCATCTAATCGATTTATCCTATCATTAAGAATAAATCCAGCTGCACTAAATGATCTTTCAGTAGCAGCAGATGTGGCCGGTATAATATGATGCTGCAAATGCAGCTGGTATAAACAGGGAAAGTTCAATTTATGGTCCTCCCAAAAAGAAATACAATTAGTGTTCATATTGTTTGGAGTATCTAAGTAACTTTGGAGCTCTTCAGTTTCTGTTGATTTCAGTAAAGTTTCTTCCATATATCGAAGTAGGTCGTTGTGGGACTATATTTGAGGTGTGACTGATTTGTCATTGTCCATAGCTGGTGTAAAAGGTGTATTGCTTATCTGCTTATGAGCCTGAATATAGTCTACTTGAAGTTTAATTTGTCCTTGAACCAAACATCCTTCCTCAAAACTTTGTATCCACTTGAGTTTGGATCGTGGGTCAAAAGCACTTGACACAAGCAAGTGTGCTAATTAGGCAACTAATTGTTATTTTCAATTACAATTAGCAAGCTATTCATTAGAATTAGAATTAGAATTAGCAAAAATTTTGAAGTAATTGATTAGAATTAGAATTAGACAGATAGCTAATTCATTAGCTAATTAATTAGAATTAGAAATTCAATTACCCATCACTGCTCTACACCAATGATCAACATATTTAGAAAATCCTTGTCTTTTTAAGTAATTGTTGAAATTATTTGTAGAGTTCTGCTTCTGGTGCCTCATTCTGTTACTTGCTCTCGTATTTGGTTGGTCGTCGCCTTGTCTGGCGTCATTTTCCCGGACGGGCGGCCGAATGGTCTTCGCACGTAAGACCGAGATTTCAGCAAATTGTGCTTCGTAGTTGCCATGCTTCTAAGAAAAATTTTAATATTTTATTTTATTATTTTAATTTTAATAATTTTATTTAATATTTAATTTTAATACGATCTGTTTATATTGACTCCACTGCACATCTTGTTGTTTGTTTGGCGATAGGTGCAGAGAAACAGGGACCACCTTCTCAATTACATGATATTCCTTCGCATTACGCCGTTCCTTCCAAACTGGTTCATCAACATCACAGCACCGGTCATCAATGTTCCGCTTGCACCTTTTTTCTTTGGCACTTTCTTAGGTGAGAGGGATTCAATTTTTATTAGAATGTCTCGTGTCAGAGTGATTGGCTGGCTGACTGACTGACTGGTTGACTGACTGTTTGACTGACTGACTGACTGACTGACTGACTGACTATACAGCTTAAAGGGAGCTAGTGCATTAACACTTCTGTTACTGTACACACTGTTACATATTAACGACAGTGGTCTGCTGGTGAATTTATTCTGTTACTTTTGATCTTCTTTGCTTGAGACTGCTATGCATTACTTGTTACCCTTTAAAATGACCAATATAAGGCTGTTTAAAGACACCTAATATAGTGTAATAAGCCAGTTATATAGCACCACTTGTGAGAATTTTGAAAATTATGGTTGAACAGAGTCGTGGGGGTCAATTATCTAGGCACGGGTTCTGAGAAATGGTGTTTCCAGTGGGAGTTTTCGGTCATGATCTAAAATTTCAGTGGAGTACAATGTTTAGCATTTGCTTATGTGACGTGCTTATTTTATAGAGTAGTTTAACTCTTTCCTTAGAACGCTGGCAAACATAAAGTAAAAAATACACTTTCAGACTGTTGCTTATTAAGGTTGTTTTCTCCTAGCACCTTTTTATGGGCAATTTACTCGAATCTATTCGTTTTTGGTCTCTGTTGTAGTTTAATAAACTATGATGTAAATAATAAACTTCTTGAAAATAATAAACATCTAATGCATTTTGATTTGGGCAGATCTGGAATTAACCATCTTTACACCCACAGTACACACACACACACACTTTGCTCACAATATAGCAAATGTATAATTTGACTTTGATTATTACATTACACTTTGGAAAGTTAGCTGATTTCCAGTTTTCTCTCATGCTGACATCATGCAGCTGTCATATCATTGGATGTTGAGGCAGAACGTGAATTACTCTGCTTCATTCTATTACAGTTGTTTTTCTTCAATAATGTCTGGTACAAACTTAGTTGCTGTGTTTTTCAAGAAGAATCTAAATACTCATTTAATATTATCATAAAAGTGACATTCGTAAAAGCACCCTTGGCTTTAGCTGTTGGGGCGGGAAGTTAGCAGAGTGGTATCAACGTTGGATGATAGCGCAGAAGGTCACGGGTTCGAGACTTGTAAAATTTGTCTCAATAATAACAATAGTAGTAATAGTAATAGCAGTAGTAGTAGTAGTAGACGTAGTTGTAGTAATGGTAGTGGTAGTAGTATTCTTGACATTCCATTTATGTTGCATGTTGTGTCCAGGTGTCGCCCCTCCGTCGTTTGTTGCAATAAAGGCTGGAGTTACCATACAGCAGTTGACTTCGTCGAGAGAGACCGTTACGTACACCTCTCTCTTAGTTATGGCAGTGCTGGCCGTAATTTCCCTTCTTCCGGTCATTTTCAAGGACAGACTCCGCAAGAAGTTTGACTGATGCTAAGCGCTGCTATTCGTAGGAAATTTTTGATTATGCGGTTCGTCGTCCATCGTACATGATTGCCGTTTCGTGTCTGTACTACTTGTACCTGTGTCCGTATGCTTTAATTTAAACAGCAGAGCTACCTACTTCTTGTGTCGGTTGTAGCCTGGCTGTGTACGTGTGCCATGTGATGGTAATTTAGATGAATACTGTTGTACATAGTGATTTTTATTCCGTCTTTTGTAGCTTTGGACTAATGAAATTTGTATTGGGATTATTACGTTGCGTTTGGAGTCGTCTTGATTGCTTTGATATTAAATTATGCCATATTTCTTGTGGTGGGTGCAGGATAAAAGGAGTATTCAGACTTTGCAAAATGTGTTACATACTGTGGTGTAAGATTACATGTTGTAAAGCATTTGTTATTATTATATGTGAATGGACATATCTGTGTTTTATATCCATATTATATATATATATGTATATATATATATACATATATATATATATATATATTCTGGTTATTTTATGTTATCAGTTTGAAATATATTTGTGTAGTATGCATCACAAGCACAGTAAATGTAAAGTGTCTTTTTTATGGCCTGCATATGTTAATGGGTTCCATTTGACATCAGAGTTGCAGCTGACTAGTTTATTAATGTGCATTGAACTTTGATGCATGAATGTCAGTACATGAAATAGTATTTGAATGCTTGTGCAGAAGTATGTGTCCTATTTGTCTTTAGAAGCAGATGCAATGACAAAACTTGGAGCGGTTTTGTAATCGGCCTTGACCCTACAAGCTTAGTGTCAACTAAAAGTGGATAAAACGCTAATCATTTTAATATAAGCCTTGTATGGATTGCAGGTATATAGGTATATACAGTTCGTAAGACTAAGCCTTCTTGCAACTTTGCAAGGCAAGTGACATTTTGGTGTTGATCAGAAAATGACACTTTTGAATCTTATTGTGTGTTACCGACAACCCATGAGACTGAGCTGTGCGACCCACTTTTGGGTCGCGAGCCGCAGTTTGGGAAACACTGTTGTATATGATGAAGTTACTGAATTCTATGTGAATTTTCTGGGCAGCAAAGCATTTAGCATTAATAGCCATTCATCTGGTGATGGTGTTTCTGAAGTTTCTGTAAGAAGATTTGACACTGGTCTTAAATCTTGAAGCTTAATGGGCATTTTATTTATTTATTTATCTGATTTTCTGATATCGGAGAATTACGATGAATGAAAACGTTATGCTATGTATGCCGGTCTGCATGAAATTCCAGTTGCACGGCTGATGAGGTTTTTGTTTAATAAGAAGTGAAATTTTGATGATTTTTTTATTGTTTTCATGTTGATTCAGTACAGATTGAGGTCTGGATTTTACTTTTCATAATAAATTTTTCATTCGTATGTTTTGTTAATACTCGGCATGAATTATTTCACCTCATTCGAACACCGTCATTTCGTTATATTTATGCATTTATCCCGTAAATATAGAGAGGTTCTATTTTACTCTAAGCAGTACAGTGAAACCCGCTTAATTGCATAGGTGCCGTGCAAGCCTTGCTTATGCGATTAACTGGGCTATGCGAATAGCCGGGACGTCTGATAATTAATTGTACGCACAAAACACTGGTTTCAAAGGGTTTTTATGTTGTTATGCGATTATGCGGGTTATGCAATTAAGCGGTATGCGATTAAGTGGGATCCACTGTATTAGTTTTAAACAGAGGGTTGATTGTAGAGGTATACTGTATATATGTTTTGTGGTGTTCTATCAATAATTATTTAATATTCTTGTTGGCTCTGAAAGTTTTACTTTCAATTTGATAATTGTGCTGTGAGTAATTTCTCTTCAGTGATGCTGGATTCTGCATCTAAAAGAATATCTGGTGAATTAGAAATTAAATTAAGTCGAATTAAATAATTTTTCAGGGATTATGAGATTTGATAGAAATTTTTGACTTGGATTTAAATCAAAATATTATTATTTTTTATGCTGATTCGGTAGAAATTGATTTTGTTAAGAATTTGCTATCATTTCTTTTTAATGCACGGCATAAATTATAATAAATAATTGTGATAAATAAGTTTTCAGGGATTGTTTAATTCGTTAGAATTTCTTTCCCGGAGTTATAATATTGAAATATTATGCTTCTGATATGGATGAAACAGTGACAAAGCGCAAATTTAACTGAAGATTACAAGAATTTGCTATCATTTCTTTTTAATGCATGGCATAAATTATAATAAATAATTTAACTGAAGATTACAAGTCTGTCGAATCAAAATCTTTTACTTGATTTTGGTGTTGCCTCTGTCATTGACTGAATTCCTGCTTCCTCAGGGTCCTGAATTTTAATTTATTGTTATGTAAAATGTACTTAAGTTGTGGGTGAACTTTGGCAGTTGCAGATTACATTTTATGGCATATTTTATCATCTGAAATAGTTAACATGCACATAGAAGCTCATATGTTATTAACTTTGTAGTTTTCAGTTTGATTCTTTGCCTCTTGTCTAAATCTTTTTCATCAAAATGATTTTGTTGGAAGGTCTAACACAGGGTTTCCCAAACTTTTTGGAACTCTGCGACCCGCTTTAGCGGCTTTGTAACATGCTGCGATCCTGCAAACTTATTGTCAACTAAAATTGAATAAAACACTAATCATTTTAATATAAGCAGTGTATGGAGGATTGCAGGTACCGGTATTTAAAAACCTAAGCCTACTTGCAACTCGAAAGGCTTGTGACACTATGGTATTGGTTAGAAAATTACACTTTTGGGTCACAGTTTGGGAAACACTGGTCTTACAGACAGAGGAAAAGAGATGCTCCTGTATTATATTCCAGTTGTCTCAAAGTCCTTCCCAGAGACGTCATTTCACTGTTTTTCAGGGGTGGCAAGACACTTTCGACCTGACAAGTTACAAGTTTGCAGAAAAGTTGACGATCTTTTTTTTCTTGTCAGTCATTTTTTACGGTTAGTTACTTCAGATTACTCGACATCAAGCACTCCTTAGCACTCCTTCTTTAGGGCGTGTAAAAACTAAATAACAAAAACATTGGTGAAAAAATTTTTTCCCCTCAAAATCAGGGGGGAAACTGCTCCCCCCCCAAATGACGTTCCTGGTTCTTCCTTTTGCCTCTCTCAATAAGGTAAATCTGTCACTATTGCTGGTTGGTGTCTACACTTGGAGTTTGCAGAGTGCAGTTGCCAAAAGTGCAAGTTAATATCATATTACGAACAAACCTTTTGTTTAATTGTGATATTTTAATTTGTTCGGTGTTAATTTGATTTTCGTCGATTTGGAACGGGAGCTGATGATTTTCTCGCTTTCATGTGATAGAATTAACTCTCTAGTTTGTTGCTTTCATCTCTGATAATTAATGGGATCAAATGTACTTTTATTACTGGTGTATTGTGTTAAAGTAAATTAAAGCGGGTGTGAGGAAAGTCTTTTTGAGTACAGTATCAGATCTTCCAATTTCCCATCTGTTTAACGTTTAAGTTCTTTTGGTCAGAATAAGCTGGTTTTAGGCTTAGACTAGCAGATTTCTACACATACATGTAGTGCAGTAACTTCACTACTGTATTTGCAGCTTCTCACGCACTTAATAAGATTTAAATTGCACGGTTTTAATACTGCAAATATAGATGAGTATTGCACATGAAACTTTGCTTTGCCTTAATAATAACATTCGTGTATCTTGGCCAGGCAGTAGTGTAATACTGATCTGTACTGGTAGGTCCCATGGTTCAATCTTACTTGGGGGCTGGCTTCAAGCCATGTGGGCCATATTGCTGTTACGCCATTGCTCAAGACCATTCTTGAGCATGATATCTTGCATGGCCATATGAATTACACATTGATTTCATGGTATGCGGTAAAAAGAAACAAGAATTAGGGGCTGTCCATTAATTATGTCAACAATTTTTTGGCAATTTTTGACCCCCTCCCCCCTTGTCAACAACTGTCAACTTTCAGTTAACTCCCCCCCATAATTACGTCAAAAACTTTGACCTTCCCCCCAGATCAATGACAGGTCCCAATAACAAGGTTAATATTTTTTGAGATGATGACCATTTTTTTCCCTTTTTTTGCTCGTCGAGTGTCAAAATGTCATGGTTATGACCTTTTTGCCATGCTTTTTTTCCATTGTAACAAGTAGTATTCCATGAAATTTCCTAGTTTTTGATTATTAGTAAAAAGTGAAATTGTTGACGTCAACTTCTCTTAACCCCCCTCCCCCTGTCAACAACTGTCAAACTTTTTCAAACCCCCTCCCCCCTAAGTTGTTGACGTAATTAATGGACAGCCCCTTATTAGCTAGTTGATACGACACATTAGACACTAAAGTAGGGGTCCGTAATTATTGCCTGTGAAGAAATATTGTCTTTCTAAATGATCATTTATTTTATTTTTTTATCCAAGACGACTTCTATAGCGCCGTAACAAAGCGAAGGCCAAAGTCAAAGGCGCTTTGACATCATTGGCACGATATCTTACACAGCCACGTGCACTTGTAATTTCACTGTCAAAAGTGAGACCGAGCAGAGCAGGACTACCTGTATTTCGACTCGTGGGAGACGCCACGATCCCTGTGGGCGATGTTCCCTCTAATTCTTGAGGGTCCGTGTGCGCTTGAAATTTCTCTTCAGCAACAATTTCTCAGTTGACGAACTTTTGGGCAATTGTGCTTTGTGCAAAGGAATACAAATCATGTAAATGGCGAGGGTGGGCAGTGGCGTAGCGAGGCAAAGTGTCGCCCGGGGTGAAGAAAAAGTGCCGCCTCCAAATGTCGCCCGGGGCGAGAAAAAGTGCCGCCTCCAAAATTTCCTAGGAAAAACCTTACCAATCAAGTCTTTAAAAGTCTGACAAGCAAAAAAGTATTTAAAAAGTTATTGAGTCTCTAAAAAAAGTCTGACAAGCAAAAAACCCCGCGTCCAAATGCCCATCGCGTTCAAATGCCCTCCGAGTCCAAATGCCCACCGCATTCAAATGCTCACCGCGTTCAAATGCTCACCGCGTTCAAATGCCCACCGTGTTCAAATGCTCACCACGTTCAAATGCCCACCGCGTTCGAATGCCCACTGCGTTCAAATGCCCTCCGCGTCCAAATGCTCATCGCGTTAAAACAGTGGCGGCTCCAGGATTTGGCAAGTGGGGGGCCGTTAGGGTGGCAACTTCTAATCAAGGGGGTCAACCATTTGTTGTTAGGTATGTAGTATCAAGTATGGGGTCCCAACAGAGGGGCCACTGGGGGACCAGGCACTGAATAGGGTGGCACGGTCCTCTCTGTGGAGCCGCCACTACGTTCAATTGCCCTCCGCGTTCAAATGTCCTCCGCGTCCAAATGCCCTCCGCGTCCAAATGCTCACCGCGTCCAAATGCCCTCCGCGTCCAAATGCTCACCGCGTCCAAATGCTCACCGCGTTAAATCAGTGGTGGCTCCAATATTTGGCAAGTGGGGGGCCGTTAGGGTGGCAACTTCTAATCAAGGCTGGCCAACCATGGAGGGCGCCACAAGCCAAATATTGGGTGGGCCAACATGGCCAATATTTCAGAAGAATGATGAAATGAATTAAAACCACATATTCTTGCGTCCCCATCTTTGTTGTGTCAAACCGTACTAGAATTGTCAGTATATTCTGTCTCAATTTTTTTCTACAGCTTTCGAAATGCCACGTAAAATTCTCTGTCAAATGTCTAAAAAATCAATCCAGAGATAAGGTGGCGCTTAAGAGAGCTGGTTTCTTCTAATACAGGTTTTATAGACCACAAAAATATTATAAAATTGATAACCTGTTTGAAATTGGACAATGCAAGGACTAGTGCTACAGTAGCTAGGCTATAGATATGCAAAATTCAGAAGAGTGATGAAACGAATTAAAAACCGGCCAACCATTTGTTGTTAGATATGTAGTATTAAGTACAGGGTCCCAACAGGGGGGCCAGGCACTCAATAGGGGCACGGCTCCCCCGGTCCCATCTGTGGAGCCGCTACTACGTTCAAATGCCCACCGCGTTCAAACGCCCACCACGTCCAAATGCCCATCGCGTTCAAATGCTCGCCACGTCCAAATGCCCTCCGCGTCAAAATATTCACCGCGTTCAAACAGTGGCGGCTCCAGGATTTGGCAAGTGGGCGGGCCGTTGGGTTGGTACTTCTAATCTTGACGGGGGGCAAACCATTTGTTAGGTATGTAGTATTAAGTATAGGGTCCTAACAGGTTACCACTGGGGGCAGGCACTTAAATGGGGGTCACGGGTCCCATCGTCCCCTCTGTGGAGCCGCCACTACGTTCAAATGCCCACCGCGTTCAAATACTCACCACGTCCAAATGCCAACCGGTTCAAATGCTCACCGTGTTCAAATGCCGTCCGCGTCCAAATGCCCACCGCGTCCAAATGCCAACCGGTTCAAATGCCCACCGCGTTCAAATGCTCACCGCGTCCAAATGCCCACCGCATTCAAATGCTCACCGTGTTCAAGTGCCCTCCGCGTCCAAATGCCCACCGCGTTCAAATGCTCACCGCGTCCAAATGCCCACCGCATTCAAATGCTCACCGTGTTCAAGTGCCCTCCGCGTCCAAATGCCCACCGCGTTCAAATGCTCACCGCGTCCAAATGCCCACCGCATTCAAATGCTCACCGTGTTCAAGTGCCCTCCGCGTCCAAATGCCCACCGCGTTCAAATGCCTACCGCGTCTAAATGCCCACCACGTTCAAACAGTGGCGGCTCCAGGATTTGGCAATAGATTTGATTTATAGATATATATAGAGAACGCTTGATACTTAAACTAGTAGAACCGATCCTCAGCCAACCCCCTACCCGCGGTCCCCCACTCGCAAAATTTCTTTGCAGTTTTGCATGATTCTCACGGGTTGCCCTGATGGCAAGTGGGGGTTTCAAACCCCTCTAAATCACCCCGTGACCTCGCCACTGCCTACTAAGTCACTTAAAATCCAATTATTATTATTATTATTATTATTATTATTATTATTATTATTAGTAGTAGTAGTAGTAGTAGTAGTAGTAGTAGTAGTAGTAGTAGTAGCAGTAGTAGTAGTAGTAGTAGTAGTAGTAGTTGTTGTTGTTGTTGTTGCTGCTGTTGTTGTAATTTATTAGTAATAATTTGTTATTAGTAATTTATAACAATTATTGTTAACGAGTTCTTTTTTCTCCAGTTTTTCGCTCGTCACTGTCACACTGGATGAATCTCGTCAGTTATATCGTTGGCATTTGTTTCCGTCTCATTTCGAGACAAGATCTTAATCCAATCACACGTTCGTACATATATGAACGGAGACTGAGACGATTGTTTTCGAGACAAATGACTGACAGCTTCGGAATCCATTCGAGAAGATTTAAAAAGGTTTAACTGAATATTTTTCGAGTAGTCTTAACGGAAAGTTTATAATTTTCCGTAGGCAGTAGGCTATACCGTATTCGCAGGGGCGTCACTACGGGGGGCTATATCGGTTTATATAACCGATATACCTGTTGGTATAGGGGGGGGCTATATCGGTTTATATAACCGATATACCTGTTGGTATAGGGGGGCTATATCGGTTTATATAACCGATATACCTGTTGGTATAGGGGGGCTATATCGGTTTATATAACCGATATACCTGTTGGTATAGGGGGGCTATATCGGTTTATATATAGACTAACCGACCATCTGTCCGAACTGTTCGAAAGATCCTCGACGGTATAGAACGCCGCTCTCAACTACGTTCGGGACCTAGCAATCATCTGATCGTCCCTCCGCCGCTGAAGACAGCGGGGTTTGGGGACAGGTCCTTCCGACGTGGGGCCCCACCTCGTGGGACTCGCTCTCGAAGTCGCTTACGGTCGAGACATTGCCGGATCGGTTCCGGAAACAACTGAAAACGCACTTGTTTAATAACTCATTTTTGTAAAGCGCTTTTGACTTTGGCCTTTGTTACCTATGCTTACGGCGCTCTAGAAATTGTCTTGTATAATAATAATAATAATAATAATAATAATAATAATAATAATAATAATAATAATAATAATAATAATAATAATAACCCCCGAAAACAGTATATATATAATGCAGTATATATATATATATATAACATATGTATACAAATATAATATATACCATGTATAATATTAATATATAGTATAACTCTATGTATTTAATATATTTTATTATATAACAATATATACCCCCAAAGAAGAAAACTCCTCCTCCAAATCAAATTTTTGGCTACGCCCCTGCATATTCGGTTTTAAACTGACTGCTGTTCTTCGAGAACAATCTAGCTCTAGAGCCTAGAGTCTAGACCATTGGACATGGCTTAACGTTAAGCTAAAGAGACTTAAGTCGTATCCACTCTCTTCTAGTCTTATCGGTAAACGTAGACAGGGGCGTAGCCAGGAATTTGATTTGGGGGTATAATGTGATTTGGGGGTATAAATCTTTAAAAACTTGAAAATCTTAAAAAGATATTAAAATTTTTAAGGCAGACTGATTGGGGGTATATATACCGATACCCCTGTAACTACGCCTCTGAACGTTGAGTTTTTGCTTTCATCGCCGTAAGTAAAATGTCTGGTCTAGTAAGTAATGCAACAATTGATTGATTTGTCTCGGCCAATTGATCAATTATTCTTTCAATCACATATCTGCGTGCGAAGACCTGTCTCAATGTACCATTTTAAAAGTATAAGCTATTCCCCCGCCTTCCCCTATTTACGTAGGTCTATTTTTTATTATTCATCGAGGAGAATGGGAAAGAGAAAGAGGTGACTTATTCCACACTGGCGTGTGGAACAAGTAGGCCTCCATTAGAGAAAACAAAGTGCCCGATTCTACGCAGGTCACGTGGCACAGACCTGTTTGTCGCATCGATGCATGTAGCTGACGACAGACGGAAGCATGGACGCCCGCACATTAGGGCAAGATGGGGCACTTCCCCCCCCCCCCACCCATATAAAATGCAAATACCAATATTTCACATTGAAATTTGAAGACCTTGCTAAAATATCAACCGTAACCATTGTGTTAAAATGTGTTTTTGCCCCTCCTGTAAAGAATTCTGTGAGCGCCCATGGCCTGGCTTCAAATTTCTCGAAAATAGACCTAACGCCAAGATTTCTCGTGGACACAGAAGAAGAGGAGGAGGAGAAAGAAGAAGAAGAAAAAGAAGAAGAGGAGGAGGAGGAAGAAGAAGAGGAAGAAGAAGGAGAAGACAATATCCGGCCGATGATGATCTTTATGAGACCTCGAGAAAGAGGAGGTTTAGACCTTAATTCGTTAATGATGATCCCGCGGTGGCGACGTTTAAGCCGACACGACGGAGTCTTAGAACGGAGCTCCTTTTTCGCGGGGTCGCAATCCGGCGGAACGACGCCCCAAAGCCTCCCCACCCCCCCCACCCCCACCCCAATCGATGACCCGGCGCTGCAGTACGCGGTTCAGTTGCTCCGGCGATGGCGTGGACGCCATGAAGGGGGGTGGGGGTGAGGGTGGGGGTTGGGGTGGCTCCCATCGCTGCACCCGCGGCGGCTGACTTCTTGACCGCGGGGCTCTCGTCTGCGGTCACGTAGAAGTCCGTCTGCCGTCGACGCTGACGGTTCACTCTCCGTCGTCTGCTCCTCGGTCAATCGATTGAAGTCGAACGCGCGTCTCGGGTCCAGAGACAGAGAGGGCGATGGGGCTTCGTGTACATTAGGAAGAAAGAAATCAAGGTTCATTATTAACCCCTTAACTGGGGATCCCGGATATATCCGTCCATTTTACATTGAGTTACAGTTAAATACACGGTTAGTGGGTTAACGATGAATCTCTATCGGCTGAATAGAGGGGGCAAGTACCGGTATCTCTGGTCCACGGAGCCAAAAATCTTCACCCCCTCCCCATCACAAATATTAATCTCTGTGTAGTGATTAATTTAGCTATCATCAGTGTTTTATCCAGAGTTCAGACTTCAGGCCTTTGGAGGTGGGGATTCACTTGGCTGGTGGGGAAGACATAGTTCAATGTACAAATTTGTGTCGGTGCAGATTCTTTGTCTCTTCAAAAACTCTTTCCGTTCCAGTGCAGAAAGAAAGAAAACAGAAAGATGTGGAGGAGGTAGCATAGCATAGGCCTCGGTACCAGTGACGCCCACGGAAATTTTTCCATGCAGAGGCAAAACACAATTGCCACGGTTCAGGGGCGCCCACAGATGGGGGGAGGGAAGCAAATGCTTCCTAAAAAAAGTTAGGGGGAGGAAATTCCCCCCTGAGTTTTGGTATCACGTTAGAGTAGCGCACAGGGAAGGGGGAAGCTGCTTCCAGTAGCCACGGGGGATGGGCGCCCCGTCACGGTTTATAGTTTTCAAAATATTCGATTCCACAGTTCTTAGCTAAAAGTCTAGTATTTCAATTTCACCGTGAGTGTCAGTAGTGTTTTAGAGTGAAAGTATTAGTCAAAAGCAAAATACAGCGAAACCCGCTTAATTGCATAGGTGCCGTGCAAGCCTTGCTTATGCGATTAACTGGGCTAAGCGAATAGCCGGGACGTCTGATAGTTAATTAATTGTACGCATAAAACACTGGTTCGGGTTTTTATGTTGATATGCGATTATGCGGGTTATGCAATTAAGCGGCATGCGATTAAGTGGGATCCACTTTATAGGGACCTAATTAGTTACAGAAGTAGATTTACATTTTCCAGGGGGAGCAAGCGTACCCTCTTGCCCCATTGCCCATGGGCGCCCAGTGCCACCCACGCATTCAATGGGGCAAGAGGGTGCACTTGCTCCTCCCCTCTGGAAAATGCACATCTACTTTCCACATAAGCGCCCTGTTGCCGCAGCAGCAGCCGTTTACCGATTTCGAACGACCCCAGCAGACGCTGTAGGGCCGGCGCATGGTCAAGAGCGTCGCCCGCCGTCTATTCCCGTAGCGATAAAACACGCGTGTGCCGCCGCATTCGATTCGTGTTCAAATGAACGTACAGGGCAACTTAATTCCGTATATATCGACAGCCTCGCGATAGCCCAAGTTAAATAAACGCCTCTGTATTGTATAATCTAAATAGACCTCCATAGACTGGCTCCGTAAACAGCCGCGGTGTGTTCGGCGCTACAGGATCACCCGTGCCACGATCTGGCGTCGCAAAGCCTTCGCGACATCTTCAACCTTCACATGCTCACAGGAGCGCAATGAGCAAAGGATTTATTTATTTTTATTTATTTATTTATATGAGATCAAGGCCGCCGCGAGAAATTCCGGGCCCCGGAACAAAAAAATTTGCGGGCCCTTAAGAAAAATTTATCAAGTCTCCGAAAAACCTGACAAGCAAAAAATACGTTATCAACTCTCCAAAAACAGCCTGACAAGCAAAAAACGTTATCAACTCTCCAAAAACAGCCTGACAAACAAAAAACACTATCGTCACCGGATTTGGGCCCCTGAAAACTCCATGGGCCCCGGTTCAATGTACCGGCTGCACCCACCTCTCCTCAGGCCTGTAGGAGATAACTGTTATAGCGCCGTATGTTGGCGAAGACCGAACAGTGGCGCACCTAGGGTGGCTGTGCGGCAGTGAGCGCCACTTAAAGTAGGCAACAAAACAGAGACGTCATTTCACTGTTTTTCAAGGGGGCAAGACATTTTCGACCTGACAAGTTTGAGAAAAAGTTGTGACGACCTTTTTTGTTGCTTATCAGTCATTTTATACGATTAGTTTACTTCAGATTACTCGACATCAAGCCTTCCTTAAAGGGCTGATGACCTTTTTTGCTTTTCAGTGTCTTTTTACCTACTTAACCAACCAATTTACCAATTTACACGTAAAAACTAAATAACACAAACATTGGCGAAAAATTCCCCCCCCCTAAAAATCAGGGGGTCAACGGCCCCCTGCCTCCCAAATGACGTCCCTGAACAAAAACTCAGAATTCATAAGAGAAAAGCTAAGGCCAATCAAGTGAAATTGTGACCTTTCTGGTATGCAACAGACACCAACTGCTTGACTGCAGAATTTCATTTAAGGTTGAAAGATTTTTCGTCAGGATATGTAATTAAATAGTTTTACCTCGACGATCATATTGCCAGTTGTCAGCGGCGTACCCCAGAATCTAGATTAATCACCTCACGCCAAAAATTGCAAACAAGCGAGAACCTACTCGCTGATTTAAAATTCGGAGTCGTTATCTACCGGTATTTATTTTAGATTTATTTTCAATCGTGGTTTATACTTTTATCTTTTGCTCCAGCATGTCTATAGGGATAGTTATAGGCCTAATGCCTTAACGCATAGACATTAAACTGGCCAAGCTAAAATTTCACCGATCAGAGGTCAAAAATGTGCTTGCTATGTCTGCTAATTGCTAATAAAGGCAGATTTAAAAGTAACTATTTAATCTATAGCATTGACCATAGATCTTTCACAATTATCTTTTAATCGCGCCATTTGTTGCGTGTTCGTGGCCTCCTCCTTCGTGTCCTGCGGAGCACGTGGGTGGATCGAGGCGATCGGAATAGGAGGAAGCGGCGTTCTCCGGATCTCCAAAGACCGGTCGGTGCATGGCACGCAGGGACCGCGGCTGGAAGGACGGGAGGAAGGGGGTATATTTCCCTCCACCCCAACCCCGGTCGGACTATAAATGCCGACTGCCGGTCGAATAGTTGTGTTTACAGTGAAAACTAATCATCGCCCGGACGCAAATTGCCCCTCGCGTTCTGCTATGCGCCGCTGCCGGTCAAATCCAGCGTCGCCGCCACCTCCGCCGCCGCCTTCCCTGCCTCCACCGCCGCCGCCGGGAGATGGAGGGACGCGGCGTCCCCCGCCTGCAGAACGAAGTCTTCCTTGACGCCGCCGCCGAACGCCGCCGTCACGCCGTCGACAGTAATTACAACTACAAGAATGAGGATGATGTTAATGGTCGATCCTCCGCCACGAACGACGACTTCGACAGGAACTGTCTACGCCGGTCGGGGGGTAGGAAGACCGTTGCCTTGCTGAAGGGGACCGGCGGCATCATAATCGACCCTCGAAGTCCGTCGTCCTCCGGGGCCGAGGAACGAGCCGCCGCCGCCGTCACTGGCTGCCTGCGCTCTCCCGGACCCGTCGTGAGCAACGCCGCGCGACGGTCGAACGGCAAGCGAGTGACTTTCGACGGGCATGACGCCGAAGGCGTCGGGAATGACGGCGTGATCGCGTCTCACGACAAGAGAGGCGTCGTCGTCGTCGTGACGGCGGAGGTGGAGGAGAAGAAGAAGGAGGATCGCTTATCTTCGACGCCAGGTGTCACGTCCGTTTCATGCACCGCCGGCTGTCACTCGGATAGACTGACGGGGATGCCGAAGGGGTCGACGACGACCCCTTCGGTCGCCGTCAACCGACATGACCGCACGAAGACCGGGTGTTTCGGATGCATATCCCGCAAGAACGCCAAATCAATGGCAGGTAAACGCATTGGTCTTTTAGTGGATTGACATTGGCGTTGAATTTTCTGTGGCATGGGTGTTTCCCCCCCCCCTTCCTCCGCAGATTTAGAAAATTCCAATATAGGCCCTATTGCATGAGAAGTTCTTGAAATTAGAACTGTTTAAAACATGTGATATTTTGCTATTCAGTATTCACTAATAGAGTAATATAGGCCTAACAAAGTCCAGTGTGGCAGGGGAAGGGGAGAAATTCATGGTCTTAATCTCCTCCGCCCGCTTTTCTGAATCTCAAATGCCATACTGTCTAGGCTTATGTGCACATATGTGAACATTTAAATGCTGAAATACTGGGACTAACATATTGCTCAAGATGTGCCAGTGATGATGTGGCAATAGCAGGAAGATCATTCTTTATTTCTTGGCTTCAATAATTATATTTAAAAAACAAATGACGTGGATTGTTTCCACGATCAGTTCAATGTGTTATAAAAGTGTCAATTCATATTATGAGTTTCAGCTTATTTTGTGACATTTGTACACCTCTTAATGTTCTGTAATATGCATGTGAAATTTAATTTTCTCACTCCTTATTTCATATTCTTGACTGTTGCTTCACCCTTTGAGTGTCATTTTGCCTGCTGACAGGAGGCTCTAGACAATATAGATTATAATCAATTCAGTGTAAAATTATGTGGAAAGTTTCATCCCTTACAGGATTATTGTGATGCATTATTTATTCATGATATTATTTTGTTTTATTATTTATGGATGGTGCCTTGCAGTGCATGCGTGACCACACATGTGCACTATTTATGCACTGCATTCATTGGCTGCTAAGTTTTATGCGTTGGTCAACGTCTGAAAGATGGAGAGCTCTAGGTAATTACGTGACTGTCACTGTGAGGTGATGATGTAAAAGCGTGGCAATAGTAACAACATCGAAATGGAACCCGTGTACAGGGCCGCTGAGAGGGGGCAGGGGGTAAATGCAGAGGGGCCCGGCGATCTGTAGGGGCCCGGGTGTGTTAGGTTAGGTTAGGGTTAGGGTTAGATGGGGGCCCGTCTAAGGCATTGTTTGCTGAAGCTGACAGGCAAAAAATGGTCGTCATCAGATTTTAAACTTTCTAGGGGCCCACGGGTACTCGGCACAGGGGCCTGAAATTTCTCTCTCTGGCCCTGCCGGTGGATACAGAGAGACTTAAAGGAAAATTTGTTTGATGTAATGGAAAATTTTGAATGGAATTGGTTTGCTGGAAAATGGGAAGATAGGTCAAACAAGATTATTTTGAAATACCGTAGAAAAAGTGGTGTTTTGAATGACGACTGACCCATGGAATTCGGGAGGTTTTGACAAGTCAAAGGTCAGTCAAATAAGATTCTGTCTTCATGTTGTTTTCACCAAAAGATGTGTTTTCCTTTGTGATAGATATTTTATTGTATAGCGGAGGTTTTTATTATTGAGGTTTTTATGTCTTTATTGTTGTTTTGCAGCAATTTCCTTAATTCTCTTTCTTACCTATGGTTATCGATCCTCTGTTGATGACTTTCACCCCACTTTGCTTCAGTCTCAAACCCAATGCATCAATCCATATGGAGTTTCAGGCTGGTTTTTTTAACTGCAGCCACTTGGGTTGTATTAAGCAATTTTGCACAATCCTATGCATTGGTTTTTTACGCCCATAATGTTTGTTTGCTAGGCAAGTGACAACCAGTTTGTTTATAATACTTTAATTGCATGCTAGAAGTATACATATTAAAATTTCTCTTGCAAGCCATTCATGTAATTTAAATATTAATAAAGCATTTCGGTTAAGATTTTGCTAACATTGGGTGTTACAGTACCGCTGTGTTCTGAGGTTTGTTATAAAGGTTGCAAAGCACAGTGTACAGGGTGGCACAAAAAACCCGGACTAGTCACATTTAGGTTTGCATTTAATATAGTCCGGGTTTTTTGCACCACCCTGTACTGTAAAGCACGACTGTTTTGAATTATGACAGATGACAATGCACAGCATTTTGCACCGTCGGCTGATGCCCCAGGCGTTATGATAGTGGCGCCATAGAAGTTTATTGACTGGTGGATTTGTTGAATGGGAGGGCTTAAAGTTAAAGGTCTTGATGAGTGGAGGTTGTCTCAGTTGGTTTTGGTTGAACTAGAAGCAGCATTCCAGCATGCGTTGATGTTGCCTTTCAGAAGGTTTGTCTAGTACGCTGGCGCCTCGTGTGCGGTCCAGCCGCGTTCTACTGTAAACCAGTGAAGATATTTGTTGTGAATTCTTGTTTTGACAGGCTGAAAATCATAGAGTCCAGAGGGGAGGGGGAGGCGGGTTCTGGGTTCTTGCTCCAAGTGGTTGCATTTATATTACATTGCAACACCAAAGGCTGGCACCACCCCTGCCAAGTGAATATTAAAAGCCGAAAACACAGACCCTGGGCTCATGGTTCCATTCCCCATGATTGGCTGATGTGTTGATCTGTGGGAGGAGGGGGGGATTGGAGTGGACATCTGTCTCAAGACCTCTATTATCTCTTGGTCAAAAAGACCAGACTATGAGTCATACATCATTTAAATGTACCGGTAATGATTTTCAAAGCTGAACATTCAGAAACCAGAAGTTGTGCCAAAACAGAGAGAAAATGTGTACTTGCAATTTGCAGGTTTTGCATGGAAAAAATGCTGGAAAGCAAGTGATCGTTTCATTAGATGTGCAACGTGAAAACGCCAATAGGCCTAAAATATTTAAACGGGTGACACAAAACTAATTACTCCCTGCAGCAGGAGTCAAGAGCTCAACAAGTGCAAAGGTCTTGCTTAGTAATCTCAAATTTGTTATGCAAAGAGTTTGTCTGCACATCCACTGCAATATTAACTGGTACATAAAGGTAAAGGTAGGTCTCGTACTCGAGTCTGAGCGTTGGGTTCCGGCGCTTATCTCCGGCCTGGGCAATCCGCGACGTAGGTAGTATATTCCATTACCGGTAATCTGGGGTAGGGCGCCATTACTTTCCCCAGACCCACGTTTTACCTCGCAGCTTAACGCTGCTCCTCAGTTTACCACCGCCCTCTAGCGAGTAAGGCTGAGTCGACCGTAGGGCTCCTGCGGGGATTGAACCCGCGACCTTCTGCTCCAGCGTCCAGCATTGTTACCACTCTTCTAACTTCCCGCCCAACTATGGGCAAAGTCCATGGAATCGGCGTAATTAGTTTGGTTGTGTAGAAAATACTTAAGCCGTATATTAATTGCTAGGCATTTAAAATATGCTGGGCACTGTGGAGTAGTGGTAGGGTCCTTGCAATGCAACCAGAGGGTAGTGGGTTCGAATCTGACCCTAGCCACTGTGTAGCAACCTCGGACACGTTGTTCACATTGCACTTGCCTTACACTTATGGGGAACAGTTTGTTGATCCTTCACTTGTGAATGACTTACTGGAACATGTGTTAGCAACCATGTAGCAATAATAATAATGTCACATTTATTTTTGCAACATTTTTGGAAGGTTAGTGAGGGTGTCCTTATTTACTGGTCACGGACGTACCATTCATTATTTTTTCTACTTAGCAAAAAGGATCTATTTTAACCCCTTAACTGGGGATCCCGGATATATCCGTCCATTTTACATTGAGTTACAGTTAAATACACGGTTAAGGGGTTGCAGTATTTTCTGAAGAATAGATTTTCCACAAGTGTCTCACATGCCTTGCTTGTTAAATCAGAGCCTGGACTAGTTGGGTGGAATTATTTGTTTGCATTGTCACATTTTGGTCCATTGCTGCTGATTAGGAGAAATGCTTGAATCTGCAGCATTGAAATAGGAATTGTTTTTACCAGCCAGAGGCTTAATGCAAACTAATAGCAAAGTTAAATTATATGAACTGTGACTCTGAATATCACTGCTTAAGGTCTTTATCCTCAGCTCATCATCCCAATGTGAAGTCTTGACCAGCCTTGGCTTATCATCAATTCTACATCTTGGGTATTGTGCTGTCACAGGGCAAGTTATTTGTTATCTCTAGACTCAAAGATAAGAATACAAAGGAAATTACAGGAACAAACATACAAGAGGACAAGAGGTTAAAGAATGAGTTTACACAGCAAAACCATAATGTGAATGAATGGATGGGTGGAACATAGTGGTTCGCACACACAGGGCAGATCCTACTGAACCACTCTAAACCCTGTTTATAATAATAATAATAATAATAATAATAATAATAATAATAATAATAATAATTATTATTATTATTATTATTACTTTTACTATTATTATAAGTTCTGCTGAGAATTTTAGACATACATTATATGAACTTTTGCAAGTCACTATTGGATGGGTAAAAATTCAAATATGCAATATATGCACTGGTCGACCACTGGCGGTTGACATAATTGTTATCTTTCAATGCTCAGCTCCTCTTAACACAGATATATTTAGTGAAATGGCATATCACTCTATGCACTCTCACTTGGCATATCACTTACTGCACTTTCTGCTCCAATACGATTGATTTCTTTCTGTTGTATTTAGATTTTAGACTACTGGTAAGGAGAATGTCATTAATCAAGTTTTACTGTATTTATATTGTATGCACAATTCACGACTCTGTGAAGGACTGAGTTCTATGTTCAGAGTTTATGTGTAGTTTTATGACAATTTGACATTGGCGTAGTCACAGGGGGACACTGGGTGCCCGGCCCCCTATTTGAGCAGGAACAGTTTGTTAAATTTGCACAAAACCGATGCTTTGTGGAATTTGCGCAAAACTGATGAGTGGTTGGGCGGGGAGGGGGTAGTGTATTAAGAGATTGAGGAGAATGGATGAAATGCAGAAGTACTTGACACAACAAGATTTTGTTGCTCATCAAGATTTTTGGCCAAAAATGTTGATGTGCCCCCCCCTATTCTGGAATCGTGGCTATGCCACTGCCATTTAATAATGTTGCTTGACTGCTATGCCTTGCATCTATGAATAATAATAATAATAATAATAATAATAATAATAATAATAATAATAATAATAATAATAATGATAATAATAATAAATATGATAGTAAACTGATTAGTTTTCTTCCTCTCTTAAAGAACAAAATTCATTTCCATCTTGTTTATGATGTAGGCAGTATGAATGCACACCACCTTCATATTGTCTGTACAGTTTCTGTGTATCCACATGTGTACATGCAGGCTTCTGCCAGCCTGTCTGTATGCCAGTGTATGCCTAGTGTATGCATAGTGTATGTCAGCCTGTGATGGCCATTGTTTTCTAAGTGTGCTCTCCCTGGGGAATAAGTGTGTGGCGGTCAATATTCGCTGCTAATGGACCTGCTTACCTTTGCCGTCCGTCCTCGGCATAATGCGGAGCGGATGGATCAGCGCATGGTAAATTGAGTGGCCGATGGTATATACGGTAGGTGGAGACCTGATTCCAAGCCGAAACCTCGGCACTGAGGTACAGAGTGGACTTACAGGAGGTTTGGAGTATAATTAATTGCTTTGTTTTCAGCAAAATATCGACATTGCATTGACAGTGCAAAAGCACTGCATGCCTCAATGGAATATCTAAGTGGAAGATCATGAATAATAATAATTATAAATTAAAAATAATAATAATTTATTATTATTATTATTATAACAATGTTAGAGTGGTTCAGTAGGGTTTGTCCTGCGTGAGAACCACTATGTTCCACCTATCCATTCATTCACATTATGGTCTTGCTGTGTGATCTGAGTTTTGCCCTCTTGTCCTCTGATAGGTTTGTTCCTGTATTCCCCTTCTGTGTCTGCTTGTCTTTACACCTACAAATAAGTACATACACGAAAATCGGAAATTTCATATATCAAACTCAATTTTTTTACATGTGATAGAAATCAAATAAAAAAATTTTGATTAAAATTTTTTACATGCTGTTTTGTTTAATAGGCCTACTGCAGTTCGTATTAATGTTATGTACAAATCTGGCCCGCGACAACCACAAAAACTTTTATATGGCCCTCTATATGAAATGAGTTTGACACCCCTGCTCTAAAGGTATTAATCGATGGTACTCCAAATCCATCTGTAGAAGTCCAGGTCATTCCAGAGATCAGTCAGAGTGGGAAACAGTGAGACAGAGCTGTGGAGCAATGTTCCCTCTAAGCTGCGAGCCTGCGCGGCCGTGCACATGACAAGATAATGCCGCGCAGCAATTTCCAGCCGCCGCGCAGTGATTTTGAGTTTCAAATAACACTGATTTCGTTGTTGCCACGGGTGACATATGTGAAAAAAATTCAGGTGCTCAGGCATGAAAGTGTGCCGCTCAGGCACTATACTTTTCCGCGCACACTCAAAAAAATTTAGAGGGAACATTGCTGTGGAGGAAATGCCAATTGGAGGAGACGTGTTTTAAGCCTGGATATGAAAATGCTCATTCTTTGGAAGATCTGACAGCCAAGGGAAGAGAGTCCTGTGTCCAACACACTTACGGGTAGATTCCAACAGGGTCGAACCGTGTTAGCTTTGAAAAGACAAAGAAATTTAGCAACAATTTCACATCAGAATCTCATAAGTTCAAGTTAGAAAGCAAAATGAGACTATTAAAATTGCAGTTGATGCAGTGTAAGAAATATGCTGAACTTTTCTAATTCCTAATTTGGGGGCGGAAGATGGCAGAGTGGGTTACGTGCTGGAGCGTCAGGCTGACGGAGCGGGTTCAAGCCCCGTCAGTGCCTCTAGTGGCTTTCACACAGGCAGTAATGCCTCCTAAGCCACTTTAAATCATGCTAAGTTAAGTTTTTGCCCGCAAGAGAAGCTCTGTTCTTTGGGAAAGGAAGGTGCAGAAATTTTGAGGAAGATTTTGAAAATTAGGAGATTGCGTGTATATATATATATGCATGTATGTGTGTAGGTATATATACTGTATATACATGCATATATTGACACTTATACTGTACAGTATATACAGTGTATATATATATGTATATATATATATTTGGCTTGAGAATGTCTGGACCTCAATACAAGAAATTCTGGAAACAATGGGCATAGCGAAAGCAGTTCATCGTGTGTTTGTCGTAGTGCATAGTAGGAAAAAAGCCATTTTCCGATATTGCGATTTTTATGGTGGTCGGCGTTTTCATTAGGCCATTTGAGTTCATCAATAATTACTGGTGCTGAGTTTAATAATCTGTGCGGGGCAGGGGGTGGAGGGCCACGAGGGAACCCAACCGCATGGTTGCTGGAAAATCCTCCGATTCGCCGCCAGATGCGATGATTTCTGCCGAGCGGTGATGGACCACAGGAGATGCAATTGGCAAGTTTTCAATGGTATTGACAGTCGGCTGATATTGTCGGTCGACTGAGGCAGAAATTGAGTGTTTTATGAATGGATAAATGGATAAATAAATTGATAGATGCCTAGATGGGTGGGTGGGTGGGTGGGTGGGTGGATAAATGGATGGATGGGTGGGTAGGTGGATGTATGTATGAATGGATGGATGGATGTATGCATGGATGGATAGATGGTACGGATAGATGGATGCATGGATGTGTGGGCAGATAGATGTATGTATGTATGTATGGATGGATGGATGAATAGATGGATGTGTGGGTGGGTGGGTGGATAGATAGATGGATAGACAGATGGACAGATGGATGGATGGATGGATGGATGGATGGACTGAGAGTGTGAAGAGGGATGAGTGTATGGAATCGTAGGATTGCTGTTTCTGGGGTTTGGAGAGTATGCCAGATGTTTAACCGACTGTTAAGGCATAGGAGCGATTTCACTTAGAAGAGGAGCGCGACAATACATCATCCATTATGGACGTTTGCAATGATTCCCTTTTCCTGCGGCGCTCGGGTGCTACTCGGCGCCGTAGCAGCTATCCAGGCCATCCAGACGCTCGTGGATTCTATTATTTTCACAGTTGAATTCTGATATTGATTAGAAATTTGCGATGGAGCAAAGAGCTGTCGCGAAATCGATTGTTGAATAACTTGAAAAAGACTTAATTATTTCACTGGTCAACAGTGAAAATGTTACTGAATTAAAAAGGACATAATCTGTAGTATTTTCGTTTCCTGAACACAAATATGATCATGAAAAATTTTTTGGGCTCCTGTTTTGAAGATATTTCATATAGCCCATTTTCTATGTTTCACCATGTAAATATATCTAGTAGGATTGTAAGAAGATGCTAAATAAACCTTAAATGATGTAATATTGCATCACATTGCATTATACCATCAGTTTATTCCATCATTTTCTGAAGTAATGTAGTGCTACTTTCAGGAAGCTGCTGAAGTAAGCTTATGCCAGTAGCGTACTATATAAAGACCAGTCAGAAAGGTTGAGCATTTAAAATATTTCAGACTTTGTGGGGTATCCAAAGCACCACCAGCAGTTGGAGCCTTTCTTCTGAAAGGAAAGTAATCTGGTATTCTGTCCCGAAATTGAGGACCCTCATGAATTTCTTAGAATTCACTTATGACCCACAAGAATGGAGACTATTTTAGACTCTTTGAAACTGATCCTTAAGACAAAGTAAATCGTCTTCCATCTATTCTAGTAGCACATGCTATCCACATGAAAGAAATGTCACGAAAAATGGTGAGCTACAGTAGCTACAGTAGACATAGCTCACTGTTTTTTTGTGGCATTTCGAACGCTATAGAATGATGAGCTACAGTAGCTCACCATTTTTCGTGACATTTCGAACGCTCTAGAATAAAACTGGGGCAGAATATATTGACTGTTCTAGTATGGTTTGATGCAATGAAGATGGGAACACAAGAAAATATGGATAAAATTCGTTTCAACTCTCTTCTGAATTTTTGCATATCTATAGCCTTCTGTAAATCAATCGTAGAATAGTATCGTTAATGAAAAAATACAGCATTGGTGTTTTTGGTTGTGATTGCAATGTTTTAACAAGCCTTAAACTTCATTTTGCTTCGAAATCCACGTGTGTTCCCAATTTTTTGAGCGGCACTGTATGGGAAACTTGGCTGCAATATGTCTCTAAAGATCCACTTCCTTAATTCCCATCTGTATTTATTTCCTGACAACTTTGGCATGGTTAGTGATGAAAATGAAGAATGTATTCATCAAGAAATTGCAACAATGGAACAAAGATACTGGGGAAAATGGTCCACTGCCATGCTGGTGGAATACATCTAGACACTCCCTCTGCTCCAGAACAGTTGTATAAGACACAGGCAAAGAAATTTAAGACATAAGAGACTTAGTCTACGACTTGATTTTTACAGGTATTAACCAGGGCCATTTTAAGGCGTAGGCATGTGCCTAGGGCCCTGTGATATATGAGGGGCCTAGCAGGCAGTTTTTAAAAAATTGTAAAGAAAGGTCATCACTGCTTTATTTTGTTTGACTTTTATTAATTTTCTTCTCCAAAAGCAGAATAAGCAAAAAAGCTCATCACTACTTTTTTAAAAATGCCTACGGCCCCCAAACTTCTTAAAATGACACTGGTATTAGCCATAGACCTATTATTAATATTGCCATGCATTAGTATAATAGACAATAATAATATTGCAGATTACAATAAACTTGAGCCAATTTTTCATTTTGATTGTCATTTTCATGTTCAGCACATAAAATTTAATAAGAAACGATTAATTTCATTTAAGTAACATGCCTTTTGTCGAAATTTGTTGTCCAGTATATACCGGTAATTAAACACAGTGAAGCGGTTGAATGGTCACAGCATCGAAACAGTCCTTTTGGAGCGGCTTTCTTAAAATGATAATCATCTAATCTGAGAGCCTTTTATGAGTGGCAATTTCTTTGGTACTGCTTTAGATTTGCTTCTATGAGACACTCCCGCTGTGTCTAGTCGATTAGGCTGCTGTGATGTTATTCTGTGGTTGAAAGGAAACTCATTAAAGACAACTTGATTGTGGAACCAGACAACCGTTGAGGTAGTACAGTTGAGCTGAAGCCTCATCGCCTGCCTGTTGTTTTTTAATGAAAGACATCTCGAATGATAGATAGATACCGGTATATAAACTACAGACGACTGCCCTGTGATGACAATATTATCTGCAAAATTCCCGGATCGTGGAGTCAAACAAGGACTGAATGGCGCTCAAGTCGATGTCTCACAATTTCTCACTGTTTTGAAAATTTGGAGATCTTCTGAGTTTCCAGCCAAACAGCTTGAGGCTGTAGATGTGACATACAATGACAGAGACTATTTTAGGACTGATTTTTTTGCTGATGGAGGAAAGAAAGAGGCTCAAGACTCTTTGGAAAGATCACAGCTCTCTAGAAAAAGGTGTTGGCATATTATCAAAGTCCCTTGAGGGTTTTAAGTCATCGCCATGTTGAAGTGCAGTTTATGTATACTGCACTCTGGTTGTTTGAAGTAGGTAGCTACTATTGAAATAGGTACTACTGATTGACTGATTGATTGATTAACTGATTGATTGATTGATTGATTGATTGATTGATTGATTAACTGACTGTTACAGTATTTTTAAAGAAGTTTGAGCACAGAAATCTCTGATAAATTTTATCAAGATATCGTGCAGACATACTTAGCAGAAACATATCTGCAGAGCTGCAAATGATTTAGATATATTTTTCAACTGATACTGATCAACTATAGCAACAGCTTCTGTTTTATCAACCAGCAGCATTTCCACTGTTTAAATGCAATGATTGATTTCCTTATCAGCAAAATTCACTGTACTCACTAGCTGCTCCAAATTTCGACTGTCTTCCATTAGTTTCACAAATATCCAGTGATAAAAAAAGGCTGGATGCAGCTATTTCAACCAGTGCTTCTTCATTTAGTACTGAGCGTCATTACATCTTCAAAGGAAGAAGCCACTGCCGTGGTGAAGACTGGGCATAAAGTGTAATGAAAAAGTATGCAAATTGATTTTCCCCATTGATTTTTCTCCTTTTATTTTCTCTGGGTGCAAGCAGTGTCCATCCTCTGTAGAAATATAGACAATCAGCAGAAGGTGTTTGTTTGATGTTTAGTCTTAACAGTTTAGCATTAATTGTCAACAGTTGAGAGTGTAGGACTGTCGTATGAAAAACTATAGCCACTTTTGCATGTTGATTGTCATATTCATGTTCAGCGCATAAAATTTAATAAGAAACGACTAATTTCATTTCAGTGACATGACTTTTGTATAAATTTGTTGTCCATATACTGTAGCATACCAGTAGGTAGTATTTGGGTGGAAGGAATTTGGAGTATTTCTCTAAGTTATCGTTTTACAGTTTTTACATTTTTATTCGTGGAAATTGACGGGTTTATTGTATTTGTTTGCCAAAACTTTTGAAGCAAATTCATACTGTCAATATGAAGTAAATGATGATTTAATTTTTCATTACCTGAAGCCATTTTCAGTAGCTTTGGTTTTAAGAATTTTTTCATTACTAAGTTCTTCTGCGAGAGTCGTGTATTACAGGCTGCGGGTGAAATCAGGCTGGCATTTCCGATTGCCATTTCCTCATAAGCGACTGCGCTCATTTCGGCACGATCACGAGCGAGATAGACGCCGCTAGATCTGATATCTACTATCCACTATCCATGTGAGAATATGTCAAATGGAAGTTTTCGAATATTATGGCAGATTTTCTGCCAAATGAACATCCATCAGTAATCATTCGACTGGTCAGCCGAGTCTGTGGAGTTGCGGTCTGTTCGTGGCCGGCGGCAGTTTTTGCGCCGCGTTCGTCGTCTTCAATTCTTTCCGATGTTTGCACTTCGATTTTGCTGAACGTCTTGGAACTCGCCGAAACAGAAGCTTTTGTTGCTGCTAGACTGAATTGCATTCTGCCAGAACAGTAAATGTCAGGAGTGTAGAGGAGAAGAAATCCTTACTGTGCACAGCTCTTTACTTAGTGTTTAACCCTTTTCATGTATATATATATATATGTATATATATATATATATATATATATACGCGGTGAGTCAGAATGAAACATTACCTAATTATATAAATAATATTATATATGGTAACGTTTTATTTTGACTCACCGTGTATATAGTGCGATATATATATATATATATATATATATATGTATATATATATATGTATATATATGTGTATATATATATATATATATATATATATATATTAATGAAAGACATCTCGTGATGTACATATAGTGTGGAAGCTAGTAGGGTGGTAACAACATTGGGCGATTGGGCAATAAAGCAGAAGGCTGCGGGTTTGAGTCTCACATGAGCCCTAAGGTTGACCCAGCCTTTATTGGCCTGATGGTGGTGGCAACTGAGGTAGTGGTTTAACTGGTTTAAGGGCAAAGTGAACAGACGTCTTACATGAGAACACTGGTCCCATATTATGTAATTTGCACCAGTCACCTGGCTGAGGGCCTTTGACACCGAGATCAGCCCTGCTCCTATGAGCCTTGATGTCTACCACAAGTGTTCAGAATAACTTTACTTTACTTACTATATATATATATATATATATATATATATATATATATATATATATATATATATATTGTATATGTGTGTGAGTGTGTGTGTGTTTATGGGAATAAGGAAGACCAAAAACAATTTGTCAGCACTTTGAATGTGGGGTATATATAAAGCATGACAGTGGAAAGAGTGACAGATAATGGACAGAAAAATTCACCAAGAATTGCGCTTTACTGATTTGCACTGTTACTCATAATGATTGTGCTTGTTAGTTATGACAAAAGCTATGATAATGACGATGTTTATAATGACAATGTTGGTGATCATGATAGTGACAGGAGTGACAATAGTGAGTATGGTGATGAGAGAACTTTGTAGGCCTAGTACTGCCTACTGGTGATGAAGTGATATGATAACATGATGTTTAAAAGCTACTGTTCACAGGAAATTGTTTTGTTGTCATTTAATGTACTAGGTATGGGCTTTGGAGTGCCCATGGGCTAGCCCCCAATATTATTGCTAGGTCCAAAAATTATGAGCCATTATATAATGCATAGACTATGATATTTAACTGCCATATTTATTATTGATCTTAGTACCAACCTATTTCTAAAATCCAAGTGGTAATCATTGATCTACAGAAATACAGGTTACAATAATAATAATAATAATAATAATAATAATAATAATAATAATAATAATAATAATAATAATAATACAAATAAATGCATATATATATATATATATGTATGTGTGTGTAGATATTTATTGAGTCACAATGTTGATGTCATCAAATGATTCATTGTTGATAACTGTGGTCTCATGGAATGTGAAAAATTTGAAGAAATTTCTAATGGTGGCCATTTTTATGAAAGTTCTTTCAATCATACTGCCTCTGTGGTATACGAGTCTATTTGCATCATGTCTGTCATCTCTGTTAAATTTTTACTTTTGCAGCAGCATCTACCGGGGTATTAGCTCCAATCATTATTATTGTATCAGTTTCCGTATTATGTATTACACATTACATATTCAGTATTACATATTCAAATTCTGTTTTTGCCAATTTCATGAAATACTGACTTCTGTAGCACACATTTATTGTACACTGTGAGCCATATAAAGCCAAACCCTCGGTTACTGCTGTTGCCAAATGTATACCACGTAAATGGATAATTTAATACATCTATATATACGTTGTAATACTTCAAAAGAAATTTCACCGGCACAAGATTAGCGAATTCGTCCAGTGAAAGCCAGTCCTTAGTTTTCTTTGTTTAAAACAAATTACTGTACATTTTGTTGTGTTCCGTAAAATACGGTTGTTACAAAAAATATATGTGGTGAGTATTCTGTACATAGATGTGTTGACAATTCCCTCAGCTACATCGCTGCCAAGTTTTATCAAACTTGGTCAAAATTTCACAAAGTTATTGCAATAATAAACAGGACTTGGTTTTATTGATCAGTGGGACTACAGATTTAGACACAGGAAATGTTGAACAATGAGTCTCTGACTTTACCTGAAAGACATATTTTAGCTAAACTTATGCTTGAAACTATTCGATTCATTGAAAGGTTCATATGCCCAGAAATGCAAACATGCACTCGTGCACTTACACATATAACATACATTTTGAGCCGTACCATGGCTGTGAGTATAAGTTGTATAACCAGGTGTTGATGTAAAATAATGTGCAGACATTGACTTTCTGTGTCTGAGTTTTATCATTGCTGTTCAATTTTTCTCATTTCAGCCGATCAAGACCTCATGACCAAATCTGCTGTTCCACATTATGGCAGCACAGGCAAGCAGCCACCGCCAGCAGCAGCAGCAGCACCAGCTGCCAAAAGAGTTCACGATAATCACAGTTCCGCAACCGACCAGCAATTATTTAGCGACGCGTGTCACGCCACGACGTCAAGGAACGTCGAGTCTTCGTCTTCGGGAGCGGCAGATAAAGAAGCTTCGAAGACCAAACACTGTGCTCAAAACAGCAATCAATTACTGGTTACGAACGTCATCAAACCGTCTTGTAATCACTCCGTCATGACCCGAAATCAGTCTCCCGCCGATGCGACGACCGGCAACCAGCCTTGCAATAATGCTTTTACAGACGACGACATCGGTACAGTTGGCGGTACGGCCGGTGACGCGGACCATGTCGTCACCAGAAGTACCGGTGTCTTCAATGGTAGTCGGACCACAGTTCAAGGCAGTGGAGAGCTGAAAGTCTGCGGCAGTTTCAGCCACGGCTTAAGCGATGACGCTGAACTAACGAGCGGTAGTGCTACAAGGGTTTCTCTTTTGGACGGTCAGTATACAAAAGGCAGCAGCAAGAACAATTGTCGTGGAGATGAAGAACACATTCCATTCACAATCAGTAATTCAGCCAACGTTCCTCAGTTGTTGATCGATTTAAGTAAGTTGCAACTTCTTTTATTATTATTATTATTATTATTATTATTATTATTATTATTATGTCTTGAAAGTTCCACGCAAGACGACTGCGTTAAATCTCTGGGGTGGCAAATTATTTTATTATTGTTATAATTATTGATATTATATTATTATTGTTATTATTATCGTTGTCATTATTGTTATTACTGGCATTATTATTATTGTCATTATTATTGTAGTATAATATTATTGCTATTGTTGTTATTATTGTTATTGGTATTATTGGTATTATTGTTATTGTTCTTATCATTTGTAGTATAATATTGTTGTTATTGTTATTTGTTATTGTTGTCGCTGTGGAAAAGTACAGTACATGTATACTTAAACCTATATACAGTTTCTTCATTTGTGTTTTAGCATGCATTTCTACATAGCCTGCCTTGGCATGAAGTCAAAATACATTAGCATAGTCATGCCAAGAAATTTTTGAAGACGAATAGACGTTTTCTTTGTGACATTTGATCTCTTTGCTTCATCTGCAGTGCTGTACGAATACTCTTAAAGCAGTGCATCGCTTCCTACTTCGTCATTGCTTCATTGATCATTATTGTTATGAACTCTCTCTCCCTCTTCTCTCCCTCTCCTCTCCTCTCTACGTTTTCTCTCTCTTCTGTCTGTCTCAGTCTCTCTCTCTTTATTTCTCTCTTTCTCTTTCTTTCCCTCTCTCTCTCCATCTCCTCTCCTCTCTTCTCTCCATCTTCTCTCCATCTCTCTCTTCTCTCTCTCTCTCACTCTATCTTTCTATCTGTCTCTGTCTGTCTGTCTCTCTCTCTGCCCCTCCTCTCCTCTCTCCTTTTTTCTTTCTTTCCCTTTCTCTCCATTTCTCTCTCTCTCTCTATTGTTCCGGTATCGTTCACTCATGGAGCTATATAATTTCACGAAAAGTGAGCCGCAGTGTGCATGAATTCGATGGCAACCAAATGACAAACGGCCGAAGTGTAACTCCATTTTTTTCCCATCCCTGTTTATGGTCGGTTTGACTTTCAAAGCACGTAGGCATCTAAATCACTGGCTATCTCTTTCTCTGCCTCTCGCGGCTGCTGCCTTGCGAAACTGATGCGAATTTAAAGGCAGTCTTTGCACTTGTACGGCAGATAATGCGTTCCTCTATATTGCGACTTTTATGGCATTTCGTTTAGCTGTGTTGCAGTGAAGCGTCTCATAAAACCTGTAATGTTTTATACAGGTTTTTTTAATAAGGAAAACTTGACTACGTGATTCATAAATGATATACAGTATTTGGTTTGTTGTGGTGGACCAGTGTTGCCACGCTACTATCAGCTTTTATAAAGCAAGAAAGGATTGTGGCAGTAATGATGACATACAGACGCACCTATGACTGCCAGACAAACAGGGTTCCCAAAATCAAAAGTCCACCTTTTGAGATGAAAAGAATGAAATTTCACATGCCTTCCTTTTGGTTGCTGCCTCTGTTTGCTCAGCACTTGAATACTACATCCAGATAAGTGCAGATTGAAAACCAGCACCTTTAAGTGTAAGGCTAAACTGATTGATGGCCGCCCAGACTCCAAAACAGCATGAAAGGCATGCTGTTGAAATACAGTAATGAACACTATCTTAACACTATCTTCTCAAGCGTAGATGCTGTCGAAAGCAAAAGTGGAGTATCTTGGAGCTACTTGAAAGGCGTAGCAGCAGTATTTCAGTATTTGTTGTGTTCAAAGACCATGTGTAAAAGATCGGGGCAAGAAATAAGCTGTGTGGCCAGTAGCTTTAAGCCTGCCACCCGGCCATTTTCAAATATTTTGAGCACATGCTTTTTTCCTTAGAGGGAGCATGGGTGAAGATAGGGTCTATGGGATCTTCTGGAGTTGGTGCCGGGTCTGATCTGTTGGAATCTTGGGGGTTTGATCCCTGTACTGGTTGAGCCTGACACCCAGTGGTGTTCCAAAAATTGTTTTGCATCTCTGACCCGCATTGGGTGTAGAGAATTACGGGTTGGGGGGAAAAACCAGCTGGTTTTAGGAAAAGTCGACCGGTGCATGGGTACAAAACCAACGCTGGGGGTGGGTGTAGATATATTTTGTCTAGAGCGGACGAAAAGAATTCTGGATATCAAAAGAATGAGTGAAGAGTCGTGCTGGTGAAGCTAATCAAGGAAACAAGCCAGTGCACTTTCTGGTCGAACTAATAGCTTCTATTGTGCCGTTTTAATATTACACCTGGGATCAGCTGATGATGGCAACTTCAAAGAAATGTCCCAAATTCCTAATCCATATGTTTTTCTGGTTGAGGTAGCAGGGGATACCGGTGAGCATTAGAGAAAGGTGGATTCTCAGTCTTGTCTAAAGGCTGTGACCAGATCACTGTTTAATCCGTAGAAAATGAAGTGATTTAGGAACAGTGGTATATAAGGGTTTAGAGTGGTTCAGTAGGATCTGCCATGTGTGTGTGAGAACCACTATGTTTCACCCATCCATTCATTCATTGGCATGATTATTATGGTCTTGCTGTGTAATCTCATTCTTTGCCCTCTTGTCCTCTGGTAGGTTTGTTCCTGTATTATCCTTCTCTCTGTCTTCTTGTATTTGAGTCTACAAATAACAACAGACACTGCAGTATGCACTGACATGAGTGGTTCATTCAGTTACTCACTATGTCTACTTTATTCTACAGCCTAGTAGCTTTAACAGACCAATTGTGACCGTAGTTGAGGTTTTCAGAGCCACTAAAGCCATTGAAGACAACAAAGCTGTGAGATTTCTAAGAAGCTGCAGGATTATTGCAGGTAAAAATCAGGGATTAAGCTTTTTAGGAGGCAGTAAATCCGGCCTACCAACATCACAGAACAGAGATGGCAGTACCAGTAGATCAGGGTTCAAGGGTCATGGGCTATTTTGAGTGACCCATTGACATTTCTGGTGGCAGAGAAAGATCTAATTGCAGTGACATAGGTGGCCACACTGTCACACTGAACAGCTAATACATGAAGGTATTAACAGAGAACATGGCTGAGAAATGACAAACGTATATTTTCCATTTGCTGCTGTCACGGACCTGACCTTGTCTTGCCTTAGGGAAAGGAGCAGTACTTGATTACTTGTACTTCAAGTGATTAGCAAAGTATTGTAGATTGCATGCATGTTAGAAAGATTGCCAGTTGCTACTGCTGTTGTCATTGTTTGTTTTAGACTTTTAGTGTTTGTTTCAAAGCTTGATCATACATGTATAACAAAATGAAATGCGTTAAAATACTTGCGACCGTGTGTATGAATAAAGAAATAAAATATGCATATGATATCTCAATCATAGAATAGTATCATTAATGAAAAAGTACAGCATTGGTGTTCTTGGTTGTGATTGTAATGCTTTAACAAGCCTTAAAGTTCGTTTTGCTTCGAAATCCACGTGTGTTCACAATTTTTTGAGCAGTACTGTAGGCCAGGGTTTCCCAAACTTTTTGGAACTGTGCGACTCGCTTCAGAGGCTTTGTAACATGCCGCAACTCTGCAAAGTTATTGTCAACTAAAATTGGATAAACATTTCATAAAATACTAATCATTTTAGTATAAGCCGTGTATGGAGGATTGCAGGCAGATAAACTTCCTAAAACCTAAGCCTACAGTACTTGCAACTTTCAAGGCTTGTGATATTGTGGTATTGCTTAGAAAATGACACTGTTGAATCTAATTTTGTGCTACCCCATGACCCACTAGACTGAGCCCTGCGACCCACTTTTGGGTTGCAACCTATAGTTTGGAAAACACCGATATAGAGTACTATGTTGCTCCTTGCTTGCAAGATGATGCAGAACTGCATGACAAGTTGACAACAACACTGGGCGGTTTTTACCTACTACCTATTAACTCAGGCACACTGAGAGAAATTCTGGGCCTCTGTGCAGAAGGGCCGACGGGCCCCTGACAAGTCTTAAAATTCCTGATTACCTTTTTTTGCTTGTCGCCGTTTTTCACGTTGTTTATGATGTCCTTGGCGCACGGGCCCCCATTTTACTTGTCGGGCCTCTGTGCATATAACATGGCGACCTCCTTTGTTATGTTATATTACTGTTAGTAATACATCTTCATCATCGGCTTGGGCCGCCAGACCCCTATGCATTTGCCCCTGCCCCCTCTCGGCAGCCCTGTATTAACTAGTCATTTTGTTGAAAAATTAGCATGCTGTAGTGTGTTCAGTTAATTTGCAATACATTAGATTGCCTACTATGCTACTTCACTCATTAATATGGCCTATATTGTGGGTTTCCCATGCAGTTGGACCATTACTTTATGATCATTTTATTTTTCTTCTATTACTTAAGGTTCTTCTGCCTATTAACTGATCCCAAAAAGTCGGTACAGTCAGTACTAAACCTATCTAATCTAGGTGGAGGCACTGCTTTTCTCATTCGTGATCATATACAAATTAGCAATTCCTCTTCAATGAATTTCTCTTCATTTGAATGCTCATTAGTCACCCTCAATCTTCCTCTCTCAAAACTAACTATTTTTAACATTTATCGTCCCCCATTGTCATCAAAATACTCAGCCTCATTTGTGACATTCCTTGATGAATTTACCTCTTTTTTGGGCTCTGCAGCTACAACTCCACACGAATTCTTAATTACTGGCGACTTCAATTTACACGTGGACAAGAGTGATGATCCTAACACTACCCAATTCATTCAGCTGCTCACACAGACAAACCTCACGCAACACATATCTCTTCCAACTCACACTTTTGGACACACTTTAGATCTACTTATCACGTCATCTTCTTCATCATTATCTCCAATCTCAGCAATTAGTCAAGTCTCTCCATCTGATCATTTTCCCATCTTCACCATTTTAAGTATCTGCTCACCAACTCCTCCACCTCGTGGCACCTACTCATTCCGCCGTCTCAACAAAATTGACATTGCCTTGTTCTGTGATAACATTAAGTCATCTGACCTAATTACTAACACCCTACTACCCTGTCATCACTGATCGATAAATACAATTCTGTGCTTTCTGGTCTTCTCAATAAACATGCTCCTATCATCACTAGACCTTTTTTCGTCTCATAACAGCAAACCCTGGTATAACTCTTTCATTCATGCTTTCAAGTCATTTCGCAGACGTCTTGAGCGAACCTACCATAAAACACATTCTCCATCTGACCTTTTAAATCTTCGTTCCACCACCAACCGCTATCATAATCTCCTTACATCTGCCAAAAAGAAGTACTATTCTAACATCATTTCAACAAATAGCTCAAATCCACGTAAGCTCTGGAAAACTGTAAATGATCTTTTCCATCGCAAAGACTCAAAACCTCTCCCTCAATCCATTTCCCTGTCAGAACTTGCTGAATCTTTTGCTAAGTTCTTCTCTGTAAAAATCTCCAAGATTCGCAGTGTCCTCAAGTCTTTCACCATTACTCAAACCACCTCTCCTCATTATCCTCCTCCCCCACAACCTCCATGCAATTTAGCCAGCTTCACTCCTACAACTGAAGAAGAGGTATCCAAACTTCTACTATCCTTGCCAAACAAACAATGTGACCTAGATCCCATACCTACGTCTTTACTCAAACAGTGTGCCACCGTGCTTACGCCTATTATAACTAGAATCATCAACCTCTCTCTTATCTCAGGCACTTTCCCATCCGCATTCAAAAACTCTTTTGTCACTCCTCTCCTAAAAAAGCCTGGTCTTGACAGAGAAGATCTCAATAACTATCGCCCCATCTCAAATCTTTCACTTCTATCAAAACTTACTGAAAAAATTGTGCTTTCCAGACTGAATGAACACCTTTCAAGTAACTCACTATATAATGCTCATCAATCTGCCTACACTAGACATCACTCAACTGAAACTGTCCTCGCCTACATTTATGACAGACTCTTAACTGCAATTGGTCTCCGACAAGTTACTGGCCTTTGTCTCCTTGATCTCTCTGCAGCATTTGATACCATAGATCACAAAATTCTGCTCGAGCGACTCTCTCTGGTTTGGCATATCTGAAAAAGCTCACAACTGGTTTGCATCTTATCTCAAATCTCGGTCTTTTCAAGTGTCCTGTCTTGGCCAAATTTCTCTTTGTCATATTATAGATTATGGAGTGCCTCAAGGATCTGTTCTCGGGCCTGTACTGTTCAGCCTTTACACCACACCACTTTCATCTCAAATTAATTCCCTCAAATTAAATCACCAACTCTATGCCGATGACACTCAGCTATTCCTGTCCTTCTCACCTCTTTCATTCAATGCTTCTATTATTGAGCTTGAATCTGCATTCTCGTCAATCTCTGCATGGATGTCATTTAATCTCCTCGCTCTCAACCCATCTAAGACAGAGTTTCTTTTAATCGGACTACCCCAGCAACTCAAAAAAATTGACAATCCTAAACTAGTTTTGGCTCCTGACACCACAATAATCCCTGTTCCAACTGCTAGAAATCTCGGATTCAAATTTGACTCTTTTCTAAACTTCGAATCACAAATCTCCCAACTTTCAAAAGCCTGCTTTATTCATATTCGTGACCTTCGTCGCCCACGTCCTTGTCTTGATATTAAGACTGCATCCACAATCGCCACCTCTATAGTCCACTCCAAATTAGATTACTGTAACTCCCTCTACTATAACCTTCCCAAAGCCTCCATCAACAAATTGCAATCAATACAAAATGCTTTAGCTCGTGCTGTTACTATGTCACCTAAATTCTCCCATATTTCACCCATACTAAAATCATTGCATTGGCTTAAAATAACAGAACGTATCCAATATAAGATAATAACACTTACACATAGCTCACTTCAGTCATCAAAACCTGTCTACCTTAGATCACTATTAACCCCTCAGCCTCCTCGACCCACACGTTCGTCATCTCATCTCACTCTGTCATGCCCGCTAAATCAGTCATCCCTGAAAATTTGCAACCGTGCCTTCTCATATGCTGCACCTGAACTCTGGAACTCGATCCCAGCTTCCCTTCGCACACTTGGACACTTTAAAACAATAAAATCTGATTGTCCGTTTCCTATAATTCCTGCACTATCTCCTCAAGTCTTCAGGTCTAAGCTTAAATCCTTCCTGTTTCTTAAATCATTTCCGCCATAGCTGTAACAACCTAGCCTCACTGCCCTTCGGATATTGACCATTGCCTGGCTGATCCCACACCTTTCCTATAGCTATTTTAAGAGAGGCTGAGCGCCTAAGAATAAGCAGCTACTGTTGTGCTGCTTTCCAAGGCGCTATGGAAATCCACGAGATTTTACTTTACTTTACTTTACTTTACTTTATCTGCACGGCTAGTCTTTCGAAGCCGCTGGCGCGAGCACGTCACGCCGCTGTTGCGAGACCGCCTTCACTGGCTTCGAGTCCAGGAACGAATCGTTTATAAGCGTTGCTGGCTCACTCATCGAGCTTTATACGATCCCTTCTGCCCCGACTACCTAGCTACGCTGATACAACGATCCACGGTGAACGAACGACGATCGCAGCTACGGTCTGGAAGTCGGGTCCAGCTGCTCGTCCCTGCTCCATCCAAGACCTCTAAGTTCGGTGAACGATCGGTCAGGCGGGGCAATCCGCTCCTGTGGAACTCTCTGCCAGATCGTGTGACTAATTCTGACTCTGTTGAGACTTTCAGAAGGAACCTAAAAACACACTTATTTAACATCTCATATAAGTGACACGTGTCAAAGCGCTCTTGTTTTTAGCCTAAGCTATGCTTACTGCGCTATAGAAGTTGTCTGATAATAATAATAATAATAATAATAATAAAAATTCACTTTGCTGAAACTTGTTCCCCTTTCGTTTCTTTGTGCAGGTAAATGGTTAACAAACTGGGGTAGATGATGCAATTTCATGGTTATGTAGACCTATGGTATTTTTGCTCACTTATGGTAGTGTATGATAAAGAGTCATACGTTAAAATACGTGTGCATAATATGAAAAATATATGTATGATATGTATGATCGAACTTTGGTTTGTTTTATTGTTGCATCATAGTACCCAATGTCAGAAGCACACATTGCAAAGTCGAGATCTTCAAAATAACAATAATGATATGTATTCAATCAAAGAATATATATATATATATATATATATATGATACAGGATATAGGATATTATTATATGAAAACATCAAAGAGATGAGGCAATAAGACGGCAATGCACAACAAAGATCTCTGAAATATAATTGAACGACTTAACAGAGGATGGGGATAGTCTAGAAGAATATCCTTGACTTGCTAGTGAGAACTGCTGGATAAGCTTTTGAAATGAGAACCGGAATAGAACCGGATAATCAGGACGGAGGAAACATGGACGCGGAATGCTGAAACCTCATAAGTATCGACCAAAAAGTCTCATTTTTTGGCCGGTACATGACAGCAGTATAAAAACGCTGTGCGTGTGTTTCTGTGTATGTGCATGTTTTTTGACATTTTATTCCTAATTCCTAAAGCCCTCGACAGGAAAGCCTTGCATTTGCTTCCGTATGCAATCTGCCAGAGACGCGGTTTCGAATTCCGCATGCGGCAGGTCGACATTTGGAAATCCCGGTAAAAGTGCTGTATTTTCCGGTTGGTGGTATTTGCAGGATCGCAGAATTTCGACACAATTCAATTTTCCGCCTACAGGACTGCCTGCAAGTTGCGATTTCTTCAGAAGACAACATTATGTAAGAGCCATCTTCCTAACATTATGAACTGTTTATTGCTCAATGGACTGTTGATTTCAACCACACAGATAATCAGTTTCAGTCTCCAAATGTAGGTATTAATTCCGTACTGAGATTTTAGGCTAACCTAAGATAACAGCAGACGGTAAAAATTGTTCTTATTAAATTTTGATTCACAGTTGCCATTGGCCGGTGCCGTGGGCATTAGGATTGTGGTGCCATATAAATCTATTGATTGCGTGATCAATTGACAATGCTTTTCGGTCGGCTATGAGTTGTGTTTCTCATAAAAACTCCAGTTCGAATTAAAATATTTCCAGTTTATACTTTGGCCAGGATCTTATTTGATATGGTGTGCCATCGACTAATGCTTCTGTGCATTATGAAGTGGCGCTATAGAAGTTTAATATTAGATTGGATTTTATTTTAAGGTTTTTTAATGTACTTAATTCACAAAGTGGTGATAACATAGAATTTTGATAGTATATGCTTTGTCTTGTCATGTTCTGTCTTGCATTGGCTTGGCTTGTCTTGTCTTGCCCATCTTGCATCTTGTCTGTTGAGGTTTGGTTGCATCTTAGTCCTGTTTATCCATTTATCTCTTTCATTTGCCAGTGTAATTGTTGAAATAACTGTCCAGTGTGCATTTTGCTATTGTCTATCCAAGTCACCTGTTGCCTGTTCCATTATGTTGCAATGTTGAGTGCCTCTGAGTAGAAATATAAGAGGCTCTATACAAATGCTACATTACATTTACATTGTCTTCGCTTTCCACAACCTTCCGGGTGATGCCTCCAATATGCACAACTCGTCCATATTTTGTTCAAAGAGGCATTGAAGCATGTTGTCTTTGTTATATATTTCTAATGTGATGTAATGCAAGACTTGTATAGTGCCATTTTCTATTTCTGTTCAGTCACTCCATGGTCTAGGAGTTTTATTAGAAGTTAGCAGAGTGGTAACTACACTGGACGATGGAGCAGAAGGTCTCGGGTTCAATTCCCTCAGAAGCCCTAAGGTCGACTCAGCCTTACTTGCTAGAGGGTGGTGGCAAACTGAGGGGCAGCACTAAGCTGCGAAGGTTAAACGTGGGTCTGGGGAAAGTAATGGCAACCTACCCCAGATTAATGGCTTGTACCACCTATGTCGCTGATTGCCCAGGCCGGAGATAAGAGCCAAAGCCCAATGCTTGGACTCGAGTATGGGAACTACCTTTTTACCTTTTATTATTGATGCTTGGCTTTAATTTTAACATCTGATCTAGTTTTCGATGTGATATCCTGCATTGTTTGTATAAACCAGTGTACATTGGTCACGTTACTTATTCAATTATTTCATTTCCAATGATGAGCCTTCATGAAATGCCACGTGATTCTTTCACTTTTGTCTTATCTATGTTTATTAATAAGCATGGTTTTGCCTGCAGTTTCTCTGCCTATTTTAGGGTCTTTTGATACTACTTTGCTGTCTGCTACTAGATCAGAGTCATCTGTGTTTCTATAAGATTTTAAATTTTCCTTCAACGTAAAGACATGTATTGATTAAAGACATGCCACATTGTAAATCTTCTCTTGTCTCTCTCACTGCGATTTCATCCACTCTATAAAGTACGTATGGCAACGGCATACATCCTTGTCACTCTCAGTCACTTATAAAGCTCCAGATGCTGTCCTAACAAATCTTACTGGTACCACTTGTTTTAAAAATAATTTGGACAGTGGATGAGGCGGGTATATGCTTGCTATCGTTGCCATCTGCAGTTCTTTATGTGATGCAGAATTGACAGCCTTTTTGAAATCCAGAAAGCACATGATATGCCTTTTGATTAATCGTATTGCCATGCTTTCTAAGTAAATATTGTAATACTTAATGTGCAAGTTCTTCTGTCCTGCCTAAAATTTGTCTACCTCGTCAGAATTTCGTCTTCTTTGTCTGTGCTCTGCTGTTCTTTATGACAGACGGATTCAACTTTCTTGTCAATGTTCTCGTATCTGCTGTAAGGTGTTCCTGGTGATATTCTTTCCGACTTTCCGTTACTCCTTGATTTTTCTACTTTTTTTCTTCAAAAGCAGTGCAGTCTTGGCTTGAATTCTGTGGCAAATATTCGGACTTCGCCGGTTTTCTCACGTTCTCTTTTCGATTTGCCGTTCCTTGTTTTTTTCAGTGGTTTCTTTTTTGCTTCTGTTTGTCCTATCTTTGCTCGGTTTCTTTTTCGCTTCGGCTTTCCGTTTCCTGTAATGTTCTTTGTCTCTTAATCTCGCTTCTCTTTTTCAATGCAATGACGGCGATGGTTTTTCGCCGAAATGCTTCTGTTTGCTTCGCATTTCAACCTGACATATCCAATCTCCTGTTTTGCTGTTTTGACTACATACCGTGTAGTTTTGCATGATTTTTCTGGCATCCTTTCCTCCTTTAATTCGTCCATAGAATCTGTTAGCCACCGCTATTTTCTACTGGATTCAATTGTCTCCATTCAGTTTTGTTAGACTAAGATGCACTGCTATCTGATTCTTAAACCTTTAGCAGCTAATTTTGGATGAAAATGATGGTTACTTGTTAATCTGAGGTTCAGCTTTGAAATTGGAGTGTTTTCCTTAGTTTCGTACATTTCAATAACACCCCATTCGTTTTGTTGACCATTTTGGCAATTCTATGCATAGTTTTAATGTCCTATTGTGGTTTTTGCTATCATTTTTTTTTATATTGCCAGACCTGGCAGTCTGCCAATGATGTATTCACGGCCTGACGTATTGGTGGGTGGGTGGGTGCACAAATGAGTGGACTTTGATTTAAGTGTGGGTGTGTGGATGGGTGGACTAGGGTGAGTGGTTGAGTAAGTGCTTGAGCAAGTGAGCAGTGTTGTTTTCATAGAAAGATCTCAGAAAACCCCAAGAAGTGCACACAGTAGTACACTAGCAAGTGCAAACACTCACTTGGTTTCATGTTAAAAATCAAGACAATGTCATCCCATCCAATCATCAACTTCTATAGCGCCACCTCGTAATGTACAGAAGAAGTGCATGCAAATCCTAATCACATACAGAACAAGTTCAATTCCACCTGGGGTGAAAGGTCAGAGATTAGACATAAGCAGGATGTTTCAAACATGTAATTTTTGACAAATAAAGAAAAGACGAGAGACTTTTAAATTGAGTCGTTTGAGTGCATTTTCTTCTTCATCATGCAGTGCACCTGGTTGACATCTGGAACGTGATGACTGTTTTTCACGACCATGGCTTGGATGCAATTGACCCTTTCACGGAGATTCCACTCGCAAAGGTCGTGACCGTCATAAGCGACCTTTATGAATCGCTTAGGGACCGTCTTCCGAGTGTTGCACAGTTCAGCATTGAGCCATGCATAACGCAGCTTGCAAAGTGGCTTTCTTATGCCTTCAACGGGTAAGATTCTCCATATTGAGAAAGTATTTGCTAATAATAATAATAATAATGATAATAATATTTAATTTTATGTATGTATTTATTTATTTATTGTTTCCAGACAATTTCCCCAGTGAAGTAAACAAGGCTAAGGCCTATGACTAGAGCACTTTGATATATATCATTTAAATCCTATATAATAATAATAATAATAATAATAATTATTATTATTATTATTATTATTATTATTATTGTATTTTAAGTGGTTTAGTAGGATTTCTCCTTTAGTGAAAACCACTGTTGCTCATACAGTCCTGTATTCCAACTTCCACTTGTCTGTTACAGTTGTTATATTTGATTTTAAAAAAGCATAATTTGCAGTATACAATGTCAAAACAGCAAACACATTAAATTTTAGTTCTTCATAATTTTTGTACTATAATCACTATGTTTATAAATTTACTACCAATTTTTAGAACAAGACTAAAAACTCATCCTTTTTACGTGGCTTATCCGCCATAGGCTATTACTTGGTTGTCTGCCCAGAGACCCTGGATTTAACGTGGATCTCAATTTTTTTATTTTATAAGCCAAATGACTGATGTTTATGTGGATTAAGAAGTGGCGCTATACAGGCCTGAGGAGAGTGGGTGCAGCCGGTACATTGTACCGGGACCCATGGAGTTTTCAGGGGCCCAGATCCAGTGATGATAAGTTTTTTTGCTTGTCAGGCTGTTTTTGGAGAGTCGATAACGTTTTTTTTTCTTGTCAGGATTTCCGGAGACTTGATAAATTTGCTTAAGGGTCCGCAAATTTTTTTCTTCTGGAGCCCGGAATTTCTCTCGGAGGCCCTGTCTCTAGAACCCTCTTATCTCTCGATCAATTTTGTAGACATTTGACAGAGAATAGATTTCTGAAAGACTTTGTATAGAGTCATTTCCAATGGCTCACCATTTTTCGTGGCATTTCGAATGCTCTAGAAGAAAATTGAGGCAGAATATATTGACAATTCTAGTACAGTTTGACTCAGCTAAGCTGGGGACACACGGAAATGTGGTTTTAATTTGTTTCATCACTCTTCTGAATTTTGCATATCAGCCTACTGTAGCACTAGTCCTTGCATTGTCAAATGTCAAACAGGGTTTCAATTGTATAGTATTTTTGTGGTCTATAAAACTTGAGATACAAGAAACCAGCTATCTCTAGACAGGCCTGAGGAGAGGGGGGTGCAGCCGGTACATTGTACCAAGGCCCATGGAGTTTTCAGGGGCCCAGATCCGGCGATGATACGTTTTTTTTGCTTCTCATGGTGTTTTTTGAGAATTGACAACGTTTTTTTGCTTTTCAGGCTGTTTTTGGAGAGTTGATAACGTTTTTTTGCTTGTCAGGTTTTTCGGAGACTTGATAAATTTTTCTTAAGGGCTCGCAAATGTTTTTTGTTCCGGGGCCCGGAATTTCTCTCGGCGGCCCTGACGCTATAGAAGTTTAGGATTAGGTTAGATCGTATGGCCTTTTAAGTTCTGTCATGTTGGAGTATCGTTACTCTTGCCGTTACTGTTATTCCGAGGAGTCACTGACTCCAATTTGGAGCAGCAGTGGCCCTGAGTTGAAACAGCTGTTAAGTTTACGCCTCATTTGTCAGAGCGGTGGTGCACCTTCGCAGTTAACGCTGCATGTAATGAATTAAGGCGCAGCATTGCGTTCTCCGTTGGGCTGTAAATACCGTAGCCATGGGAACCGAAGAACATTCTAGGCGATTGATTCTAGCCAATGCTTGGCATGCTCCAGCAGGCAGAAAACTAATAAGCAGTCTTGTCCAGCTACTATGCTGTATGCAGTCAGTCAATTAATCAATCAATCAATCTCTCTACCAATCAGTCAGTCAATCAGTCTTTCAATCAGTCAGTCAATCTGTCAATCAGCTAATTAATCATCAATCTGCTGGTCATTCAGTTCAATCAGTCTTTATCTCTATCTATCTATTTATCTATCATTCCATGAATCAGTCAGTTGATTAATTAATCTGGCTGTCTGTGCTTCTATCATTCTATAAATAAATCAATCAATAAAGTTATCAATCAATATGTCAATCAACCTGTCAACCAGCGTGTCAGGCGAGGCATCGCTGTTATGCTTATCATTATGCGCTGACATGCTCAGTTGGACGTTCGGTTGGAGTGATTGTCAACTGACTGACATCCTCTCCCCCTCCCCCTCCCCTTCCCCACCCTGCACAAGCCACTGACGGGTTAAAACGCCTCTGACATTGTCAGAGCGCCTTCACTCCCCCTCCCTCTGTCACCGGCAACACCGTCTCTGCTTCGGATATTTATTTACTCCACTAACGACAGATTGCATCAGACTGTGTTTAGCAATTCAAAAACCCGCAGAAGTGATGCTGCTGCTGCTGCTGCTACAGCATCTACTAGCGCTCAACTTCCCACCGTGGCAGACACTTTTTTTACGTCAATTATCAGGAGTAATTCTGCAGTTTGTGCACTTGGTAACCGTCGTTACTGTATTGCTATTTTTGCACGAGTGCCACTTTGACGCAATTGCTTCTACGCAATTGCTTCTAGAGTTCTTAAGGTTTTGCATTATTGATTGCAAATTAACACGATGAAATATTCAAATTATTGTAGAATCTATGGAAATTGTTTATAGCTCACCACCAGAAACTGCGATGTTATTTACAGTTTTGGAATGCGGTTCGTACTTTATATTCTGGTTATTATGGAAAAGGGAGGTTTAATGGTCGACCTGTGTTTAGCAGGGTGCGTTTTTATGCCGATGATGATTGCGTTCTGTGGTGCGATACATCGATCGTCGGCGCGTGCAAGATAAGAACCTTCGTTCTTTTTAGGCAGATGTCTGGTCAGCTGCGATTGCTTTCAGTGCAGGTTGCACTCTCTGCGCTCTGTGCTGGTCACATGTCAGACAAGCTTAGATGTAAGTTTTCCTTTCGGATCAGTCGCTGATTTGTCGGAACTGCGTTATTCTGAACGTTGTCGTTGCATGTGTCTTAGCACGAGGCATCATTAGAGTGCAGTTTCCGTCTGTGCTTCGTGTTTGAGTGGCAATAGGATTGAAAACTTCTCATGGTTGGCATTATCATTAAAGCGCGGACGGAAACTGCATTACTTACTTACTTACTTACCTAATCAATTAACTCAAAACTTCTCGTGGTTGCATTATCATTAAAGTACAGACAGTAACTTAATTAATTGCCTATTTGCTTACTTACTTAATTAATTAATTAATTAAAATTTCTCATGATTGGTGAGCAACCAATCGTCAACCAATTAAAGCGAGCAAATATGAGAAAAAATCCGTGAATAAAATTGGTGCTTTGTATTCTTTTAAGGCTTCTGTTTCCAAGAGAGAAAAGCTTGCATGCCATATTCAGCTAGGCATAATAATAATAAGGTGATATCAAGTGATTTAAGCGGCTAAGTTAACCTGCGTGAAGACCACTGTATTAACTCTACATTTAATAACCTAGTTTTTGAATCCATTTATTGTTTCGACTGTTACTTCCTCTTTGTCCAGACTGTTCCATTTTCCAGTTCCAGGCGTGATCTCATTCTTGCCATATGAATGATGCATTGTTGTTTTTTTTCGTTTTGTTGTCTAAATATATAAAGCAGGAATTAAAATTTAGTTGTTCCAATGCTGTTAGACACTACAGTATATGGTCCATTTCTTAATAGAAAGAAATAATTATTTCTTTTATAGGTCATCCTCTTATAAGTAGGTCTTCAGGTCATTCTTCTGCAAGATATCTTGCACATCAGTATGAATATGTTTGATTTTTGTGGTTTTATTGCCTAGAAATAAAACACGTGCATTATTTATTGGCTAGTTGATTTGACCGTATTAGACTCTAAGGTTCCATTCTTAGAAAGGAAAAAAATATTTCTTTCTTAGACCATCTTCTTAGAGTCTTTCTGGCAATTATGACTACCGGTACACTACATGACATCTCATTCTCACTATATGAATGTATTACATATACATTTTCATGATTTTGTCTCCTAGATACAAAAGTATAGAACTACCGGGTAATAAAGGTCTGGTCATTTTAACACACTGTTTGCACAAAGTGGTCGTTCTTTTCTGAATTAGATTTTCTTCTGTCAGAAGAACGACAGTGCTGCAAATTTACCGGTAGTTGTAGGAATTTGTCTGGTTATTCAGATATCTTCGGCCAACTGAGCATGTTGGAGGACCACACGCATGCGACCCACCTACAACAGTATCTGTACGAGGTTCTCGATCTTCCGGAAACTGTTTTTGAACCTCCAACTCGTCTCTCGAATTCATTATCCAAGGAATGCGTAGATTGGGTAAATCCGTTATGATTATTAATGCCCAGAGTGTAATTCAAGGCAACTATATATGTACTATTTTGGCATTGTATACTGTGAATGTGTGTTGTTTTTTTTGTAGAATCAAAGTCAGCAGCTGTAGCAAACAGAAGTTCGAATAGAGGGATGTACGAGAGACAGTGGTTTTCAGCACAGGAGGAATCCTACTATAAACCACTCAAAATCTAATTATTATTATCATTATTATTATTACTACTAGTACTTCTACTACTACTACTACTACTACTACTGATTGAATATTTAGTTCAGTTGTTGGTATTATTATTAACTGCAAAATATTGCTTGATGCTGAATGTAAGTTCTTGTTAATTTGGAAACTTTTCTCAGTTATAGTATGTGACTTTAACCTGGAGACATGTTCTGTGTTTATGGTGTTATAATATGTGAAACCCTAGTGTTACTAGGAACATCTGAACATTTATTTAATTAACTTTATGTACCCCTCATCACATAATGTAACAACAATAATAATTGTAGGAGTAATATAATGTAACATAACATGAACTTCTATGGTGCCGTTTTAGTAATGCTCTTGGCATCGGTCAACGATCACTCCAAATTCAAATTGTAATCTCCAAAATATAAATAAGAAATAACTAACTTGAGTGAATAATAAATAAAATGAATTATAAATAAGTGTGATCAAAGCCAATGCTACGGAAAGCAATTGTTCACATTACTTTTATTGTCAATTTTCTTATTAAATGTTATAATTTTATGGTTCTTGGATCAGAAACACTAGAGGAGATTAGGATGCCATAATAATTATGGGTTGGTGTTTGGTTGCTAAACAAATTATCATTAAGAGATGTGCATTGAAATTTGTCACACTTGATTTGTTCAGAGGCAGCAGAGGGACTCCACAGGGGGTCCGGGGAACCCATGCCCCCCCCCCATTGAATGCCTGGTTCCCAGTGGCACCCCATACTCATTCTAAGCAACTAGACTAGTCTAGGTTTACAAAATATAGTTGGCCCCATACTTAGAAGTTGGCACCCCAACGACCCCCCTCCCCCCGTTCCCAAATTCTGGAGCCGCCATTGAGAGGCAGAGATGGGATTTGAAGTTGTTTTTGTAACTGTGTGTATTTACTTTGCGTCATTAGGGTCTTCGTGATGCTTATGTTTTCTGTTGTAGTGTTTGAAATTCTGTGGGATGAGAACGCCAGACAGTCCCGGGCCATTGTCTGCCCATGTTCCCCCCTGTCTACAGTGGCTGTCCATTCTACACAAACTGCCTCGAGTGGAGAATGGTAGGAGACATTTAACGTGACATCGAGCAGAAATGCTCGAATATCGGGCAACAATTACAGCACAGGGGTAGTTTCGTTGTCACTGCCATATTTCTGGCACACGCATAATTCTACGCTCTTTATTATTTCATATCCTCTGAAGTTTGCCATGAATTTTTTGGATTTTCTGTAGTTTTGTTGATGTTATTTTTTATTCAGTAATTACTCAACGTTAGCAGGTCGTCTAAGTAGAAGCAGAATTTTACAACATTGCATTTGCTCTGATTCTGTTTATATCTTTTCAGAAACTATACACAGTCTTTGATTTTTCGTAGTTGGTCAAAATGTCGGCGTTCCTTATTTCTCTGTCTACACTACTTGATGATCTCAATGTAGCTTTGTTATTTTCGATAAGGTCTGCGTTGGTGATACATCTCAGATTGCTGATTGTTACTACTCGAATCGGGAAACCTCTGACATTTCCTTTAGTTTGTTCCACCTTCCTATCATTTTGGCTTGCAAAACTGCATGACGAAAACCATTGCTGCTGTTATGAACCCTTTACTTACTTACTTACTTACTTACTTACTTATTTACTTACTCATGCACTTACGTACTTGCTTAGTTAAGTACTTACTTACTTACTTACTTACTTGCTTGGTTACTTACTTATGCACATACTTTCTTATTGCTTACTTGTCGTATGTTGTAAATGTCGATTCAACTCATCAAAAATCATGCCGGTATAAGAATATACTGTTTTCCTACCTTACTTTATAATTTTCTTGAAATTTCAAAGTATTGGAATCAATTTACTTGTCCACAATACAGTACATGGTAATATTGTACGTAGCAGACCTAGCACTTGAACTGTGGTCCAATCAGCTCAGATATTTTTGGCACGCACGTCATTTTTTTCTCGTAATTGATGAATCATCATAATCGTCATGCTCTGCCAAGGTCGGCAGTCGTGATCTGTCTCCATTTGAATTGATCCTCAGCAATTCTTTCATCATGCCATAGTTTTCGATTCCTGTCCACTCTTTTATGTCGTCTATCCAGATTCTTCTTGGTCTTCCCTTAGTATTAGGACGGAGATAATTATTTCCCCCGAGAATTGATGAATGGTCCACTTTAATGCTGACATTTCGGTCCACCAATTGAATTTGAATGAATTGAATATGATCAGAATATTCATCAAAGTGACTTTTAGAGGAAATCTTTGAAATTTCAATTTACAATCATTTTGCACGGTGTTTTTTTTTTGGTGACCAAATGTTTCCGGTAGCGGCTGCCAAAGTTTGGAATAGCCTGCCACCATCAACAACTATGGCAAAGACAATACAAGCATTCAAACGAGAACTTAAAACTGCTCTCTTTGTTCGTAGTTACCCAGAACATTGATCGTTGTAGGATATACTGTTTGTTTGTTTTTTTTTAGTTGTAAGGTGTCCTAGTAGTACTTGTACGATATGCCACCATAATCAGTTCATGATTATTATTATTATTATTATTTTCGTGAAAATTTAATTAGAATTGCAACATTTCTCTGTTTGTTATTCAAATGTCAAAATTTACTGACATCGTTTAGAATGGAGTTTCATTTTATATCTTAATTAATTGATTAATTAATAAATAATAATAATAATAATAATAATAATAATAATAATAATAATGTGATTTTAAGTGGTTTAGGAGGCTAAGTAAGCCTATGTGAAAACCACTGATTTAACCATCATTAACCACCATTAATAAAAGTTTTCTCTTCCTCTCTCTCTCTCTCTCTTAATCATATTCAGTCATAAATTGTGCTAATTTTAGGTTTTTAAATCAGATAATATGTTCACAACCCTTGCACTAGCAAAATTTTTTCCTTGATCCCACCCTCTGCTTTGAACTATTTTCACTTAAAAGGACATTGATCATTTGTATGTTTTGTGAGGTTAGCGATAGTTTGGAAGTGTTACTGCGTTGGTGTCTGTTTATCTCTGAAGACTCTTCAGGAACTGTTTTCAGGATGATTTATCTGTTGTAGTCGTCCACTCGATGTCATGCTCCAACTGTCATTGTTGTCCGATTGTCGGATTTCGATACGAGTGCCAGAAGTGCGAAAACTGCAGTCTATGTCAGCGCTGCTTTTGGAGCGGCCTGTATTCAGGGAACCACGCGGGCGATCACGGCATGAAAGAATTTGCGTTTCCAGTAAGAAGGAACAAATCTTCCGTAATAATTGAATCTGATTGTTGTGCTTTTACACAATTCTTGTAGTAAGTAAGTAAAATCTCGTAAATTTATATAGTGCTATGGAAAGTAGTACAATATTAGCTTCTTATTCTTCTGCGCTTAATCTTTCTTGAAGTAGCTATTGGCAAGGTGGGCTGTCGGCCGGGCAAAGGTCAGTGTATCCCTGAGGTGGTGGGTCGGGCTGTTATAGCAATGGAGGAAATGACTTTTGGAATAGGAAGGTTTTAAGTTTAGACCTGAAGGCTTGAGGAGATAGTGAAGGAATTAAAGGAACTGAAGATGTGGAGCTTGTTGTTTGACCATGTTGTAGACAATGGAGGGAAGCTGGAATTGAGTTCCAAAGTTCTGGTGAGCCATATGAGAAAGCGCAGTTGCAGATTTTGAGATATGACTGATTTGTAGCACCATGTACATGGCAGAAGCAAAGTCAATGGCACTGTTACAGGTGTTGTCAGTCAGTTGAAGTGTTCATAACAGGTGAGTTCTTAGATTCCGCTTAAATAGTGCAGTGGAATTCGCTTTCGTGACATTCTCTGGTGTTTGGCATTCCATAGAAGCAGATGACCATGGAAATTGATATGTCACCATACCCTTGTATTTGATTTAAAGAAACTTGTGGAAAGCAAATAAGTTGCTGAAAATTTAAATATATATGTACGTGCACATGCACGTGCGCACACACACACACACATATATATATATATGTGCAATTCCAGTACTTTTTGATTTTGGATATCCTTATGCATAATAAATAAGTAGGATGCAAAAGCAAGATTTTTGTGGATCTTCTCAGTTTGCTGGTATTGTAATAATTGCTTTAATGCATTTGCGGTTGTGCAGCAGTTTTGTTGTAGCCATGTACCACTGATTTCTGTAATATGATTATATGATTTAATACGAGTGAGTGACATGCCTACAATCAACTACCCACTCATGGGCACCCACAGACATGTTTCCAAGAGGGGCAAAGCACAATGGTCACAGTTAAGCCACATAAATTTTTCCAGGAGGGGCAAAACACATTTTAACACAATGGTTATGGTTAATATTTTGGCAAGGTTTTCAAATTTCAATGTGAAATATTGGTATTTGTATTTTCCAGGGGGAGCAAGTATGCCCCATACTTGCCCCAGTAAATTATGGCATCCACTTGCCCCAATGTGTGGGTGCCATGTGCTTAATGCTATATTATGAATGCTCTGATGAGAAGGATTTTATAACGTAACTATATAATAAATACAAATAATTGGCTTCCAGATTATATAAATATAGATGAAATGATTCCATAGATGGCAGCAGTAGATGGTTGGATGTTGGGGCCAATGGAAGCTCATGAAAACTGCCAATTTTTTAATATCTACAAATGTTCTGTAATGCATGTTGGGAAATCTATTAATGGTAATGAATATGCATGGAGAATTCTAACAACAAAGGAGTAAGAAAGAGACTTGGGGATAATCACCCATAGAAGTATGAATCCATCTCACCAATGCATGGAGGCAGCAAAAAAGGGAAACCAAATGTTGGGAATGGTGAAAAGGACAATTGTGAGTCGTGACAAAGAGATAATCATTAAACTTTATAAGTCATTAGTAAGGCCTAATCTAGAATACTGTGTTCAGGTATGGAATCCATTCTTGAAGAAAGATATAGAGCTTTTAGAAAAACTGCAAAGACGAGCACCGAAGATGGTCAATGGGTGCCATAATTTAAGCTACGAAAAAAGACTTCAATATTGTGGACTGACAACATTAGAAAGGAGAAGAGAGAGAAGATACTTGATAGAAACCTGCAAAATGACTGGGAAAGTAGATGTGCCATATGATCGATTCTTTACATTGGCACACTATAGCAGCACAAGAGGCCACAAATGCAACTTGTTTAGGCAGAGGGTTGGTACAAGAAAGAAAAAATTTTTTAGTGCAAGGGTTGTGGACAAATGGAACAGTTTGGATGAGGTGGGAGTGACAGTTGAAACAGTAAATGGATTCAAAGGCTATCTCGGAAAACTAGGTTATTGAATGCAGATGGTTACATCAGTGGTTTTCACACAGGCTTACTTAGCCTTCTAAACAACTTTAAATCTCATTATTATTATTATTATTATTATTATTGTTGTTGTTGTTGTTGTTGTTGTTGTTGTTGTTGTTGTTGAAAAAGTATCAGTATTGTGGACATTAGCAGCAGTTAACAACGAATTCTAAGAAACCATTATTAATCTTCTGCAAAAGATATGATGTGCTTGGTTAAAAAAGTGATTGATTGATAAGGGAGCATCCATTAATTACATCACTGCATCTCTGTTTAGACAGTTGAGGTTTAATTTGTACATGTTAGGTGAGTGGTATACTGGGCTACAAAATTTTCCCTGGAATATGTTGACTTCAGTGGCCCATTGGTATCAATTGTATCATTCCCGCTCAAGTTGATTAACCGTTAAGCTGTCATCCAGTTTTGATGCATTTCATTAGACAGGCTATTATTATTATTATTATTATTATTATTATTATTATTATTATTACAGTTTACTGTACTAGAAGAGTGTTACGTATGCGTTTTAGTGGCCCGTTCAGTTTGTTGACCCTTTCCCATGCCACCCTATAACACAGCATGCCCCTGTGTTAGGTGCCTTAATACTAAAGGTATCAGTGCTTTGGTTATGGTATTCTTTTGATAGTCATTGTAATAATTTTTGCTGAAGTGGAGCCCATCTTGTACAAGTTGCTCAAAGTGTTGCTCTTAACTTGTTGCAAATCTTGCCCATTACAGAATGTTTTCCTGACAGTGTCTTCTTATCTTTGACCCAAGTTGCATGAACATCTGGCATCTGGCCTTGGCTTAATTCATAGCAACACTTAAGTTACAAATGCCAATAACAATCAGTCACTCTTGATGTTGGTCTGATATCAGCATAGACTCAACAGTCTATATTGTAATAATAATAATAATAATAATAATAATAATAATAATAATAATAATAATAATAATAATAATAATAATGGGGTTTAGGATGGTTCAGTACGATCTGTCCTGTGTGATAGTTGACAAAGGTGGTGTGAAAAGTTCAGTACAGTAAGAAGCAGTGAGGTCTTGATCCTGGTCAGAGGTACAATTATTTGGTCAGGCATCTGTCTATAAGCGCTTTTCCAGGTTTATCAAATGACACCATCTGCATTATTGTTCGTTTTGGACTGTTTAGGTTTAACTGTAGAAGTTTTATATAGAAGTTTGATTTTAATAAGTAAGTTCTGCTGATCAGAGGATCTGACTGTTCTGTTTTTTCCATCTTCTCTAATTTGCTTTTCTATTGTGTTTTATATTTTGGTGGTTCAGAAGCGATACCTGTTTGTTTGATATTGATGACATTTAACTACATTAACCTGCTGGAAATTTCTTGGAAAATTTGGAAAAATCAATTAATAGGGAAATCAATTTTGCAGGGGCCAACAATGCTGAATTGCTTTTTTTGCAGCATTGGTGACACACTTTGTCAAAAATTTCAATTACACTTCGTGAACGACTACTTTGGGCAAGTACCAGCAAAGAACGTTAAGTGCCTCTGTACTAGATCTGCACTTTATTGTTGCACAGGGCAGCCTCAGTGCACCTCATCAGTTGCAAAGAACCAGAGTGGTATTATGGTCATCAAAATGCAAACCGAAATGGCATTCATCGTCTGTTTTTGGTGGACTTGCTTGAGAAGTGTATGCTATGAAGAAATTTCATGGGATCTCCAACTTGTCTATAGTTCAGTTGTATTCCGTTCCTTTTTTAAACTGGGATCATTTTTTCCACGAGAATGTTATTCTTTGACTTTTTGTGATGTTGATTTTTCAGTTGTCTTTTGTAGTCATTCTGAGAAAATATCTGACCATTTCGTTGTCTCTATACTGTTACTGACTTCTGGCCAGTGGCTCATAGCCAAGATGTGACATAGAAATTTCAATGGGGAAAATAATAATAATCAAGGATTGACCTCTGAGTGAAATACCATAAATGGCTGGCCTTGTTCCATTTGTAAATGTCAATGCTACACTGAAAAGGGATGTAAGGAATAATCTTAAAAATATTGACTTAATAATAATAATAATAATAATAATAATAATAATAATAATAATAATAATAATAATAATAGTGGAGTTTAGGATGGTTCAGTAAGATCTGTCCTGTGTTATAGTTAATAAAGGTGGTGTGAAAAGTTCAGTACAGTAAGAATCTTAAAAATTTTGACAGAATTGCGGAGTGCACACCCGGAATCAGCATGGCCGAAAAGGGGGAGTGCATCATTATCTATGGAGGGATAAACTCTGTGATTAAATGGTGGTGGTGGTGGTGGTTATGATGACTACAGTGGTGGTTATGATGGTAATTATAAATGATTACAATGATGATCGGTTATCTTCCTTCAACCAGGTCCAAGGGCCTTCACACCCCTCAGGATAAGCAAAGTAGTTTCCCCGTTGCCTTCCTCACTTACAGTTAAAGGGTTAACAATTCATCCAAGGTCCTGCAGTGGTGTTTCCAATTGCTTGGCACTAACCTCGACCACCACTTCTCCACCGTGAGCAATGTCCATATTGCAGTCTGCTAACACAGACTCCCGGTGATGGATATGGTGGAGATATGGGAGATATGTTGGCCAAGGATAATATGCTGCCCACTTTCTAGAGTCCCTCTCGCCCTTAAAGGTGTATTTGCACTCAGGACAACTGACAAATATATCCTTCCACTGTCACTTCTACTCAGCAACAGATTGGAGATGCGGTCGATACATTCTCTCTATCAGACAGGCCGACAAACAGACAGACAGGCAGACAGATGGTGGAGAGTTAGAGAGAGAGAGAGAGAGAGAGAGAGAGAGAGAGAGAGAGAGAGAGAGAGAGACAGACAGACAGACAGACAGACAGACAGACAGACAGAGAGACTTTGAGGGTAAAATGACGTCTGCGGTTGATGCCATGATTTACCAGCACTTGGCCCACAGCTGTCCAAAGCTTATTACCCCAAGATAAGCTAATTATTACCTGCTGTTGTTTATTGGGAAATAAAATTGGGAGACGTCGGGTCGTTTTGTTAACAAAGGCTTTCAAAATAATGATCCTTGGAAGGAAGTGTCATCAAAAGGACCGATGAAGCCAGCAGCAGCGGCGGCAGCAGCAGCAGCGGCGGCAGCATTGATGCTGATGCGGATGGCTTACCCTGTCGATCCCATATTGCTTGTCAGACTATAGGCTTCTTTCTCTGCTGACACTGACATTGGTGTGCTTTGCACTGGTACTGTGTGTGTGTGTGTGTCTGTTTGCTTGTGTGTGTGTGTGTGTGTTTCGGTTAAGTTGTTGTACATTGCGCTATGCGCTGTCACAGCGCAGACATTGGCAGCTTTATATATTGGCTTGGTATGGCAGATTTTCAACTTCTGTGGACGGCGTGCCTTAGCCATCTTCTGCGTCCATGACCAATGCTTCTGGTCGACCAGGGTTCTAAAGAGAGACTATCTGCTGTAAGTGACCTTTTTGTTGTTTGCTTGTCAATCGTATCTCATGCAGCCTTTTGTCCTACAATCGTCGCTTTCTGTTGCTTAGACCTTTGGACATTGAGCATTGAACAATGACACCTTCCTTGAACGGCATCAGTTTTATTCACTTGCTTATCTTTTGGACAAGTACGATTAAACGGGTCTTGTACATAAAATGCGTACAGCGAGTATTTTGCTGCAATTGGTTTCAATTGATTTGATTTTCCGTCTTATTCATATTCGAGTATTAATTGTTGTATAGCAGACGTGGCTCACTAATAATATTCATACATGTTGCAATATAACTATATTTCTGTTTTCTTTTCTTTATCTGTAAATGGATGATGATGATGGTGACGGTGATGATGATGACGGTGATGGTGATGGTCATCATCATCATCATCATCATCATAAACATAATAATCATCTTTTTCTTCTTGATTATATTCTACTTTTTTAGCATCATAGTAGGTTCAACAATCACAATAATAAATGTTACTCCAAATGCATCCACAAGAGATCAGGTCAATTCCAGAATTCAATTACGGTAGAGTGGGAAACAGCAAGACGAACTATGGAGGAAAGGTCAACTGGAGAAGATGTGTTTTAAGTCTAGATTTTTAAGTCAATTTGCAAAGCTGTCATTTACTTTTCCTTTTATGTCTCTGAGGTAATGTTGTGCTTGTCAGCACAGAATGGCCTTTAATAAACTCTGTTGCATGCAGAAGGTTTGGTTCAATGTCAAGTGGCCTTGCATAAGCATTAAAGTCTTTTGAAGTTTTAGCATGATTTAAGGTGGCTTAGGAGGCATTACTGCCTGTGTGAAAGCCACAAGGGGCACTAACAGGGCTTGAACCCGCTCCGTCAGCCTGACGCTCCAGCACGTAACCCACTCTGCCATCTTCCGCCCCTAGTTTTGCTAGATTTTACTTTTTTTAGTTTTACTAGATTCAATCAATCAGTGAGCTTCTGTGGCGCCACTATCATAATGCTCAGGGCATCAGCCGATAATTGTGCATGAAGAATCAGGTCATGCTGCTGTGAAAATGTCATCCTAAAGTTTCCAATCTCAACCGACGTCAGCACAAACAGGTCTCTGGGTGCTGGTCATTTAAATACCAGCAACATTTTTATGGTGATCATGCTGTGGTTTTGTCTGCAAATCACCAGTAACAAGACATGAAACATTATCACTATTTTACTACATCCATCTGTAAGTGGCTACCATAGATATTGGAACAGTGGGAGCATTCAATTTGAGAAAAAAGATCAGCTGGGCAAAGTACATTTATTCTATAATCTAGAACTATAAACTTAGAAATGTGTTTTTTCTGGTTTTTTTTAGAATTCTGCCAGCAGAAAAACAAGTAGAAAGCAACCCGCATTGCCTTCACTGTTGACAATTGCACAGCAAAACAAAGGTCCAATTGAGTCCGATAAGTCATTTGCTGCAGCAAGGTAATTTGCAATCAATCAATCAGTCAATCAATAAACTTCTATGGTGCAATTATCATACCTAATACTCATAAATATTTTGGTGATAGAGATGACTACCGGTAGGTAGCAAGTTGAACTTGGAAGGAAGATATTGACGTTTTAAAGCAATATGAATTCGAGTGAAAGTGTTATCGTCCATGCAAACGCTCTTATCTTACAGGAGAAGAAAAATGCTTTTATTGATACGGTTAATGTTGCCACTAAATACTAAACGTTCTTCCGATGACAATTTTATTTCAAGTTATATTTGAATGAAAACAATCGGGTGATGAATGATGAAAGTTATTCATTCGACTTTGAAGCAATTTTGGCATTTTGTCTCCATATTATAATGATAAAGAGTTTCTTTTGCAAGCAGCTCTTCTCTGTTTGATGCCAAATGAATTGCTTTTCATTCTTTGCTCTGCAAAGTTCTTCAGGATATTCGCAAAGCTTTGACGAATGCTGCCACTCCAAGGCTTCTTCCATTGACTTCTCTCCAGGCCTGTGCAAGGACATGTCGTCTTCACCCTTGAGCACGCTGTCTCACTCTAAATGGTAAATATCAAGGCTTTAAGGTACTAACATTCGATAGTTTCATCTTATCACTATAGCTATTAATGAGTGAAGTTATGAAATTACGAAGAACTGAAATTTAATATGTGTGTTGTTTGGCATTGTATACTGCGAATTGTATTTGGTTTTTTTGTAAAAGATAACTGCTGTAGCGAACGCACAGAAGTTGGAATACAGGGATGTATGAGCGACAGTGGTTTTCAATCGAAAATGTGAATGACACCATTTGTATCCAATGATTGATACAGTAGAACCTCATTATAAACATACTTGGTGGGTCATTAAAAATTTAGTACATTATATCCGAGATACGTCATATCCAATACAGTAGCGCATCACACAGGACCGTACATTGCAGTACGTTACAACCGAGTAGAGCTCAAAACTCCAACTTACAACTTTCAATCAAATCAACTATCTATTCCCCATTGCCATTATACTGAGTGATTGCTAGAGTTATTGATTGATTGACTTCTGTCAGTCTTGTCACTCCTAGAGTGGGAATGAACCTTTGCAATTCATATTGGCAACTCAGTAGCTTTGAAAATGCCTGAAATAGCTTTTGATTAGTTGACATAGTTTCTTGGTTGTCTTTTTTGAATCCCATGGGGTTCAATGTTGCACTAAAGCTTACATTTTCTTTTTATTTGGCATGACTGACATACTGACTTTTTCTGCTATGTTTAATTTTTAGCATTGAGTTTTCATTTTTTGCAGCGTTGGTGATAGCGTCAGAGTTGATGACGAACATAGACTTATCGCACGATATGTTGAACGTCTTGCAAACTATTCGAACAACGCGGTGAGCTCATAAAATTATATTCCATTGTGTTTGTGTCATCAGTCTTTTATACATGTTTTCAAGAGGCTGCCATTTTCATTTCAGCGGCTGTGGAGATTTGTCTGGTTTTACTTTTATAACAAAAGTAATATGTTAATATAAAGCATACAAAGACTGGAAGCATTCACAATGTGGCTACTGAGGAAGATGGAAAAGATCATGTGGACAGATAAGAAGGTACTACAGATGACGGAAGAACATAGATCGATGATAAACATCATCATCAGAAGAAGACAGAGGAACTTGATCAGACATATGCTGAGATTAGAATCATTATTTAGAAATGTAACTTAGGGAAGTATACCAGGAAAAAGACAAAAGGAAGACCTGCTATTGAACTGGATGACGAAGAAAGATGCACAGCGTCACAAAACCTACGCAGAAATCAAGGAGGCGAGACAAAGAGACAAATAGAAGTAAGTAAGTAAGTAAAATCTTGTGGATTTCTATAGCGCCTTGGAAAGCAGCACAACAGTAGCTGCTTATACTCAGGCGCTCAGCCTTTCTTAAATTAGCGATATATGACCAGCCAGGCAATAGTCAACATCCAAATGGCAGTGAGGCTAAATGGAAACAATGGAACCATGAACCTGTCGCAAGACAGCGCCTAATGATTAGTAATTTTTGTGTGCTTTTATTTTTTGGTAAATGAATGTTCAAAATTTGTTTGCAATGTTGTACTTCAGCTGCCAGCAAATACTTCTAACTCAGTAAGCCGTTTTTGTGTGTTCAAATATATTGTTTAGTTGAAATTTCTGCTTAATTTTTGATATTATTATAATCTAATTGATGGCTTTAGTTCAGTCATATGGTCAGAGATAATTCTGGTGATCTGATATAATGATAGACAAAATAAGGTTTGCGGTGCTATGATATGTTTGCTGCAATAGACATTGGAGCCATCTACCAAACAGGGCCGCTATAGTGAATACCTGACAATGCAGTCGCACACAATTACCAAAACACATGCAACAACCAGTTGGTTGCAGGAACTTAGACTTACTTAGATCCTCCTGTCACCTCTGGAAAATTGGGTGACACAGGAACATCGGAGAGAAAAAGCGCTATAGAAGTTTATTGCTTGCTTACTTATTTGTCCATTCATTAAGTAATTTATGAGTAAATGCTATGGTTGTCATTTCAAATAACCATTATTTGAATTATTGAATTGTTTAACCTTTAGTGTATTTTGTGGATGACAGATGGGCATTGGTGGTGATGATGCAAACCAGAAGCATCATCTTGTAGCTGAACTTAAGGCAAAGAATAGGTGTGTAATCACGTTAGATAATTAATTGAATACAGCTTCCTTGAGTTATGTTTAAGACATTTTAGTATTAACAGCGTAACAATTTTACTACTAATTCTTTGAAATTTGTGATATTACTTCACTTTGCTACCGTTGGTGAAGTCATAGTTAAAAACATACCCGGTAGTTTTGTGTGTGCAATCATTGTGCAGTATGAAATGGCTGGGAGGTTACCTATTTTGAACACTGTAGATCAAAATTGAGACTACCAGCATTATTATGACCCGGCATGAATGACCCACCTTTGGCTATAGCTACTTCATTTGAGATTGAGCGCATAGGAATAAGGAGCTACTTCGGTGCATCTTTTGGAAGCGCTTTAGAAATTAACGAGATTTTACTTACTTACTTATTATTCTTGAAGGATTTGAAGCAGTGAAGAGGGGGACAAATGAAATTGTGCTTTTTGTCCAAGAGATTTGAGAAATTGTTCAATTCGCTGAAATTTTTACATATCTACAAACCGACTGTTCATTAATCCTTCCATTGGCTTCTATTCACAGAGCTGTGAATTTTAAACTTACATGCACATGAAATTGTGATGTAGTTTATATTGATTTTTTTGTTTTTTTTCTGACATTAACATTTCTTTATGTAGATGATTTGAAATTAGATTCATCTTATCTAATCTTTATATGTACCTGTTTGACTTGGCCTATCCCCCTTATCATTAATAGATAATAAATTATGCACTTTTATGACACCAGGTCTAATACCCTAAAGTTATTAGTCGATTATTATTATTATTATTATTATTCGACGATTTGTGAAGCGCCGTAACATGGCCATCGGCCAAAACCAAAAGCGCTGTACAGTCAAACAGTCAACTATACGATATGGTGAACAAATGCGTTTTCAGCTCTTTAGCAAACGTTTCTGGTGAAGTAATCCCGGCCAGCGCATCAGGGAGCACGTTCCACAGACGTGGGTTACCGCGAGTCATAGAACGCTCGCCAAACTTCGGAGTCCTGGCCGGAGGAGGAACGTACAGCCGGTGGCGGCTGCTAGCTCTCAGCTGGAGACGGCACCATGCTATGCTATGATTATGCTATGATTATGCTACGAGAAATTGTTTTCGGAATTTGTGATTTCCAACAAATCGATTGTGGACGTGTTTGTCGATGCATTTTTTACAGGGAAATCCTTCGGGAGATCCAGCACTTAAGAATGCAGCAGAGAACGAACCGATCGGACTTCAGTCTTCACGGCAGCGCCTACAGCCCTGCTCTGTCGGTCGAACTTCAGCACCTTCGCCAGCGACGCATCGAACTGGAAACAAGAATGAAGATGCTGCACGGCAGCCGACGGGAACTGATGCTGCAGCTGGAAACGCTGATGAAGTTGCTCAAGGTCATTTCTGATTTCCCGTCCGATTTTGTGAAATAAGAAAAATAGCCACACACTCCACACATTTGAAATGAAATGCTATAGAAACATGGGAGCGGAGGATGGCAGAGTGGGTTAGGTGCTGGAGCGTCAGGCTGACAGAGCAGGTTCAAGCCCCGTTAGTGCCCCTACTGGCTTTCACACAGGCAGTAATGCCTCTTAAGCCACTCTAAATCATGCTAAGTTTATACTAATAATGTCTACATTTTCTTTAAGCTCCTAAGTATAAGTACCCTACCGTGGTAGTACTTTTAAAGATGCTATATAAATTCATAGGATTTTACTTTATTTACTTACTCTTTACTTGCTTACTTACTTACTTCAGACTCTACGTTATAATTACCAGAAAGAATTGATTGGGAACTTTTGCTAGAGTCCACTGACGCCGTGGTCGACACCAACCAGCAGTCCTCGTTCGAAAATTCTTCCTCCGCCGATGGTCGCCGGTCAGCACGTCGGGTCCAGTTCCAACGGTCTGAAGGAGTCTGTGGCCGCCGTCAGCAGCGACATCCAACAGGTGTTCAGCTACGACCAGCCTCAGATGCGCCCGTCGACATCAAGTTCGGGAAGCGGTTGTGGAGGAAACGCCGTTCATTATCTTAGGAAGGACCTCGTCTGTGCGACAGATTCGCTGACAAATGCCGTTTCATCTCTCGTCAGAGAACTCAATTCAGGCGAGTCAGCCTTGCACTTGCTCGCACGTTAGGTGACTTTTTGCGCTCCGGAAACAGTAAGCAAGTAAAATCTTGTGAATTTACATGAAGCTACTTCTGCTGCTATTTTTGAAAAATTGACCTCTGGACACAGGAAATCGGGTCACACGCGTTAAAGCTAAATAATAATGTAATCGTAAGAAAGGTGATAGTAATATTCATAATAGTGATTGGACTTTAATTGAATTTAGTAGGATTTCTCCTGTGTTGAAAACCAGTGTCACTCATGCAGTCATCCAATCCAGCGTAATGTACTCGACATAATTTTTATTTTTAATGAAGACATCGTCGTGATCATCTTCTTTATTTTCAACAGCTCAGACTATTAAACCTCACCCTTTTGCGCTTAGTACAATGTTTAAAGTGAGTATCAATTGAACTGTACTCTGTTTATGAAATTATGAAAATTATTACACTGTTTACGTGTAAAATGTTGACCTGGTTACTCTTTGTCAATTTCAGAAGACTCGAGTGATAGTGAAGATGACGTACTCAGAGCCCAAAGAGGTTAATTTTCTAAATGAAAAATTATTATTTTTAACTTAACTAAATTAAAGATGAGAATGATTTATTATTTTGTGTTTTATTTTTTTCTAAAATTATCAACATGTTTGTTGTTGTCACTCATTGCAAAAACTTAATTCTATGGATAATTAATTAATTGCCATGTAGTTAAAATAGGTAAAATACTATTCAATGTCTATTTTCCTACGTTTATAAATAATAATTTTAACTGGATTAATTTTGCGCAAGATGTAATTCTGCTTATTATAATGACCAGTGGTAACATATTTCGTCTTTTACAGCATATGAAAAATTTCGCTATTCTCCAGATAAATGGAGAACTGACTTAAATTTCATTCCAGATGGTCGTTTACATAGGTGAGTTTCACAATCATTGTAGAATTTGTTTATATATTTTGTGATTTTATGGATCATATTGGATTATATGACCTACCATTCCAAGTCTCTTTACTGCTATAATTCTATCATGCTCGATTAAACAGTAATTTATATAAATTTAATCAGCTTACTTCTATTAGGAGGGAAAAGGGGTTAGAACAAATTGCTTACTGTAGGAAATTCTGATATACAATATTTTTAAATTTTATTGCAAATGATATTGTCAATTTTACATTTATTATTATTATTATTATTATTATTAGACAATTTTATATAGCACCATAAGGGAGCTAGTGCACAAAGCAAGGGTGCTTTGACAACTGTTATTCGTAACTGAGCATAAATAAGTGCGTTTTTAAGTTCGTGATAAGCGTCGCGGCTGAGATCGCATTGGTTACTAAGCACTTCTCTTGTAAAACTGTGACCTGTGTGCAATTGCGGTAGCTACACTGTACTTTGGTATTATTTTGTCTTATTTGAAATACTGCATGATTTCGTTTTTGCAAATTAAGTAGTTTTCAGTCAGGCATTCTTTCTCTAATAGATCTTGTACAAGTTCTTGTACTGACTTTGTTGACCTCAGAGAAGGAGACGCTTTTGTGATGGGAGACGAACCTTACCTTGGCAAATCAATAAATGCAGCAGTGAAGCAGTTTTCCTTGGACTCATCAAAAGATTTGTATGACAAAGATCCCAGAGTGAGACAAGACTTGACTATTGTATAAACTACATTAATGCTTATAAGTAAGTAAGATCTCATAAATTTATATAGTGCTTTGGAAAGTAATACAGTAGTAGCTGCTTATTCTTATGTCCTTAATCTAGGTCTTAAGACTAGATCTAAAAGAGGGGCACACGGGGGGTCCTGCCTCTTCCAAACTCACCCAAAAGTTTTGTCAGTTGCAAATAAATGAGTGTCGGCCTTTTCTTCCTTTCTTCCCTTTTAATAATTTTAGCATAATGCATCAGTCCTTGTGGATGAGCAGGGCAAGGCAGTCTGAGGAATTGAACTAAAAGTGCCTCCAAAGTGAATTCTTGGATCAAACCCTACTGTGACTCTGTGAGTGATAGAGACTGATGCCCTATCATCTTCAATACTGCATACGGAGTGGGTTTGAGGTTTCCTTTTAAGCATAAATTATGTAAGAGGCTGGAATTATAATTTTACACACTCTCTTATCAAATGCAATTCAAGTGTAAGACACTTGGCCATTGGAGACAACATCAAGGCACACTGTGTTGTTCCTTTTGGGTTCTGTTTGCAAATTTTACTAATCCAACTTCATTCGCCCGGCAGAGAAAATCTTACTAACTTTTGAATAGATTCCACTGCAAATACCCGTTTTGTTTGCTAGAAACTTTTGTTGTTGCTTCAGATATGAGCAAGGATCGAATGAAGCACTGAAGTCTCTGTTGATTCCTGGATTCAGACACTTGCTCAGTGGAAAGCACTTCACACTACGTTCACAGGCAACGAAGAATCCTAGATTCCCGAACAGGCCTAGAGTCTCACATTCAAATAAGATGAAAGAGGAGGAGACAACACCGAATGGGAAGACGCGATGAGGCACAGAATTAATTGATAGAAATCTGGAGTACTTTTGAAAGCCAGCAAGTCATATTGTGTGGTCAGATTTTCCAGTAAGCTCAACAGAGTTGTGAATGTCAACCCATTGCTAGGAATATCATGTGCATCCACTATTACTGTAGGTATATCAGGTGGATGGAAGTTTCAGCCTTGATATAATGTTTCTGATCATTGTCAGTTCAATATCAGTTGATTTATTACTGATAGTGCAGTTAACACAAGATGTGATATACAGTAATAGTTTTTCTAGTATTGACTGCCGTTCGATCAATAGCTTTTTAATATTTTAAAGTAGCATGACAATATATTAGGCTGTGTCTGTTTTAGGATCCTTTTATTTAATTTGCTGTCAGCTGAAGTTGAATTTGCATTAAACTTAGAAATTGTTGTCACTGCACAATTCCAATGAAACTAGATGAAAGCATGTTGTTTTATTAGAGTAATGTATTATAAGCCCAGGGCTTATAATGCTTGTCTCATCAGTCTCTTGTGTTCCAATTTAGGGCAAAGCTTTGACTTGGTGTAAGGAGATGTCTTGCTGGGCACTTAACTTACTTGTCAAAGAACTACAAGTATTTTGAGGTGCAGCATTAACTTGAAGGTAACAGTGTGAAAACACACCGAAGCTTTAATATGACACAGTTTTTTAGCCCTTGTTTTTAGAGGTTATGATGTTTTCAATCAGCGAGGTCACTATGGTCACGCAAGTGCTCATCCATATAGTACTCTTGCAAAAAAGGCATATTTTCAACCCCTCCCCCCATTTGCACACCGTACATATGCAAAATCTCCTAAATCCAATCCCCTCCCCGTCACTGTGTACATATGGTACGGATGGACCCTGTGCATATTTTTGGTTGACTCATAGCATAGTATTATGTTAATTGTTGTTTTGGTGCATTTCTCTGCATAAATGACCATAGACTTCAACTTGGTTCATTTTCTGGTTTCAGTTGCGTTGTTTATATCTACTTATCTGGCATTTGGACTTTCTCCATAGTTCATTGCATATGTTTTCTAAACTTTGGTTCTCCACATTTCCAATATTGGGCTGCTGTGTTTTGCAAACCACCTTTTATTTTGGTTTTTATAAGCATTTTCTGCCTCAGTGGCAGGCAAGAAATAAGTTGACCTTTGATCCAAAACAGATCAATTTTATAATTTTAAGTCAATGATGGGAAAACTAATCATTGGGCATTTTATGTTTGAGTTTGCACTTTGCAACACTTATGGTGTACTTGTGCAGAGTGGACTTGATTTAGTTGTAGAATTCGTAATGTTACATACAGACTGTTACCTCATTTTATGTTGTAGTTTTAATTCCTATATGCAGTCATGTGATATATATACTGTACCATAAGACAGAATTACCATTGATTGGTAGAACTTATGGCACGTTTCACAAATTAAGACATTTTTGTGCACAAGGTCTGCTGTAATTTGGAAATTTTTCGTTACAAATTTGTCTATTAATTATTTGAATTCTTAATGTGAGCATTGTTGTGCTTTAATCAAACATTTGATAAGTTGGACGAGATGAACTTGATCTTACATTTGTTATTATTTCATGTTTTGACTTGTTTTGTAACTGGTTTGATAGTATAGTAAGAGCACCAATGATCATTGTCACTAATTAAATTATATTATATAAAATTATATATAACTTGTTTGTTAACTAATAACTTGTCAACAATTATTTGATAGATAAATCCATGCTCATTTTTCATGTTAAGACAACTAATCTGATAAATCCCAACATTTACATTCTTACAACAGTCAGCATAATATACGGTAATCATGAGAATTCATTTTATACAGCTTGTGAATGTATTTGTCTGTATGTATGCACTAAGCGTACATGTGTGATATTCACATAAGCCTGGACTACGGTATTTAGTATTACAATACAGCAGGTTATTTATATACCAGTCGTAATTTAGATGAAGCTGTGTCAATGTCTGTTTCTGTTACAATTAATCACAACGAATGATTCAAATATATAATCTGTACATCAATTGCCCAGCCACCCCAAGTTTTGACTCAAATGTATCAAATGTCACTGCTGTACAGACTAGATATTTGTCATACTGTTGGTCACAAGACTCGAGATCAATCAAGAAATTAACTCTAGAGGCTGGCCACTGTGTAACTTGGTTTGGTGGTTGTTGAATTGGTCATCTTGTAGGTTCGAACGATAGTCGAGTTGGCGCTATATTTTTGCAGGGTTCTTGTGAAGGTGCTGCCAGCGGTAACTGTACTACTTGCGGTTCGGCCTAAAGTACAACGTTATCAAGCGCAGTGCTTCTAACTGATAACATAGCTAAGTCCACAACTGCAATGTCATTTGCTGCAGCAGTATCTAGCATTGTTTCAATTTATTTTTATATGCAATCCACGTTGTCTATGTGAGACGCAACACCTTTCTTGATGCCAAATTCGCGAGTTATGTTATGCAGGTCCTTCTTTGAGACAAAATGCAGTGACCTTCGACCAGAAGAATTACCATCTTCAGCATTAATGGAATTTAAAATGTCATCATACGACACATTGGCAGCCAGTCGGACTGCAATTTCTTTCCTTTGATCTTTGCGCAGCATCAGATGAGTAATTTCATTCGCATGATTCTGGTGATCGGGGTAGTATCTGACCACGACAGACCCTGAATAATAACAACAACAGCAAAGCAATAATCTTTCGCATGCAAAAGAAAGTGAATTGAAGCCTTTGAAATGAAGTGTTTGAGAAGAATGCCGGGAATCCGGTATACAGACAAGCAGGGCGCGATTTGTAGGGGCAAGGGGGGATTCCCCCCACTGCATCCTCCCTACTGCTACATCCCCCCCACCACTACATCCTCCCACTGCTACACTTCCCCATCAACTACATCTCCCCCAAGCTCGACATACCCCCCCCCACTGCTCCAGGTCACAAATCGCACCCTGTAGACAAGGGTAACAAACGCACGGGTAATGGAACAGACCAAAACAAAAAGAAATCTACTGTTGGCAGTGAAAAGGAGGAAGCTACAATACTTCGGCCACATAATTCGAGACAGAGGACAACACACTGGAAAAGACAACCACGATAGGGATGGTAGAAAACAAAAGAAAGACAGACCAAAAACAACGTGGCTTAAACACGTCACAAACTGGACTGAAGCAATCATTATGGATGCCTACAGGGAAGCACAAGAGAGGATTCGTGGAAACAACTGGTTCAAGTCATTGCTCAGGTCAGACCAGTGATCAGTGAGACAGAAGAGTATGAATATGATGATGATGATGATGATGACGATGATGATGATGATGATGAAGCACTATCAAAAATGAGAACAATAATGAAGTTCAGAAAACATATGCACAATACATCATTAACAGGCAAAATATTGTGACTCCAACCTGAACTGAACACTAGATTTCTTACCGCTGTTTAAAATCTTCACAAATATGGCAGCTGGACACCACATGCCGATCTTACACGACCCTTGTTTCTTCATATGACGGACCTGTTTGCCTTTTGTGACAAAGCGTCCACTTCGGTGACAGTAATATGTGGAACAGAGTACCTTTTGTTGACCCCTTCTATGGTCACCAAATGCCTTGACAAAACGAGACAGAGTCGCATCTTCCTCCTTGCGCTTCCACGCATGAAAGTCTGGTAGTGAAAGAAAAATGCACAGCGGACTAGGAAACATATCTGTTAGCAAACTATGTTACAGCCCAATAACCCAAGCAGAAAAGTAATCCTGATTCTGAGAAATGCTAAGGATGGATTAATATATGTAATGCAATAGCATGATTTCAAGTGTTTTAGGAGGCTGCTAGCCTGAGTGAAAAACTGCTAAAATTACTTGCAATACATAGTAATCCAGTTAAATTCCTATATAACTTTTGAATCCATTTACTGTTTCTACTGTTACTGCCTTTTTGTCCAAACTGTTCTTTTAGGTCCACTAACCTCGTGCTAAAAATTTGTTTTCCTTGGTCCCATCCTTGTTTCCAAAGATAAGTATAATTTTTAAGATCCAAGCACAACAAATAGCCAAAGCAGTAATGGCTGATACGCCCAAATGCAGTAGTCCGTGTTCTTTTAATTAAATGCACGCTGCATTCTGCTCAATTAGTGAATCAATCACATATGTCACTGCGAGAATGACGGTGAATAAAAAATAATTACATACTACTTAGAGCTTAAAGATTCATCCATAAACACTGAGTAGACCAAATCTAATATGAAGTAAGAAAACTGACACGTCAGATATTTGTAAACAATCATTCTGGCCAGTGGCGGTTCCAGGAATTCTTGGTGGGGGGATGAAAAAATTTATAGAAAGTTGGTGTTGGGGATGCAAAATGAAGAAGAAAAGCAAAAGAAAAGAGAGAAAAAGGTCATTGTTTGCCCACTAAATGCTAATAAACCTGCAAAAAAGGTTGACAAGCTAAAAAAGAAGGTAATTCACAGTATTTTTCACTAAATTTTTTAAAAAACTCACCGGAAAATAGGTTGACAAGCAAAAAAGGTCATCCGGAACCCTGGTGGGGGTGCATCCCCAGTCATCAACATGGTGGAACTGCCACTGATTCTCCTTTGACAAGGTTATTGACATTGAACCTGGTTGATCTAAAGGTAGGAACATGACCTACAACTACCAACCTGCTATGCTGCTAAATTCCAGCGTAACTTTTCGATGCCTTTGCCTTCTTGGAGGCGGACAGTGATGATACTTCTTTGTGTGGTAGTCGAGTGCTCCCTTATTAACAAAACCTTTGTCACACGCAGTGCACACCAGCAAGTCTGGCGAAACGTGTTTTGGCTTTCGACCCCTTTGGACTTCTGGTAAATCAGTTTGTTTATGAGCAAGCTTAACGTGCCTTCTCAATGTGAAATTTGCCACATACTCTCTACTGCAAGTGGCACAAACAAAGCTACCACCAGGCTTCTTTCTATCCAGTATTTCATCTTTTCTGTGACACTGACTGCTATCAAACAGAGACGAACGCTCAAGGTCATTACAACAAAATTGCTTAGAAACACTAGCACAGTCAGATTCTATATCTGCATGAATAGTATTGAAATTTCGGTCAACGAGTACTAATTCATCACTTTTCACTTTGTCTCCGTTTCTTTCCGTTAAAGTCATCCTACAAGATGGCATCAATGAAGAGGTGCTACCACTGTCCACATGACGTTGAAATTCCACGCTGTTGCAATCACTTGGCTTTATGGTTTGAACCACTACCTTTGAATGTTTTAGTTGCACAGCCAGTAACGGATTGAAAGAATTATATGATGCATATTTTAATGACTCAATATCGTAGTGAAACACATTTACGTCATGGCAATCGTTCACGAAATTTGACACGGAATTTGTCCCAATACTTGAGTTCACAATAGTTCTACAATATAATTTTCACATTTGTTAGTCAATCAAAACAGAAGAAACATACGTTTAACACAGCTGACTACGAGGAAATCTATAGAATTAATGCCAACTTTAATAGTACCTGTGAATCTGCTATGCATAAAATGACCGGAGTATAAAATTAATATTACAAGAATTCAACTGCCACTTCTACAGTGGTTTCACACAGGCTTACTTAGCCTCCTAGATTATTATTAAACCACATTATTATTACTCCCTGCCCGCGGATATGGGATGCCCGTGAAATAAAATAGCCAAGCCACTGGCGCTGATTGTTTGAATAGTAATAATAATAATAATAATAATAATAATATTATTATTATTATTATTATTATTATTATTATTATTATTATTAACAACAACAAGGTTTAAAGTGGTTCAGTAGGGTCTGCCCTGCGTGAGATCACTGCTTCAATCCGGGTCAATAGATTATCCCAGTTTAGAGTTGCAAAATTTAATAATATGCATGTCATAATCACATAATATACATTCATATTTCTACTTATATGTATACTAACTATTTTTACAATGTGAAATGTGAAACTCGGAAATGTGAACTTTCGGTTAATAATAATAATAATTATGCACTTCTATAGCACCATTTCTAATACTCAAGGGTATCGATCGATGGTACTTCAAATCCATCCGCAAAAGACCAGGTCATTCCTGAGATTAGTCAGAGGGAAACAGCAAGACAGACTATTATGACAGACGTTATGGCATATAAAGCATCGTTCTGCCCTTACTGTGAGTGGGTGTCAGTTGAAAACGTGTCTTCTCCTTCAACGTCCATTTTTGTAAGTATAATATAATATAAAAATCTTAAAAGTAAAATGCACAAAATATTAAACAACGCCCTACGAATGAAATAATAATAATAACAAGCGGCAGCCACAGGATATAGACGGACCACGACGTCTGATGGTTATAGTACCGTCTCTTATTTATATATATATAACTTTATTCGCAAACGCAGACAACATAAAAAAAGTAAAAAAGTAAAGTAAAGTAAAATCTCGTGGATTTCTATAGCGCCTTGGAAAGCAGCACAACAGTAGCTGCTTATTCTTAGGCGCTCAGCCTCTCTTAAAATAGCTATAGGAAAGGTGTGGGATCAGCCAGGCAATGGTCAATATCCGAAGGGCAGTGAGGCTAGGTTGTTACAGCTATGGCGGAAATGATTTCAGAAACAGGAAGGATTTAAGCTTAGACCTGAAGACTTGAGGAGATAGTGCGGGAATTATAGGAAATGAGGAATCAGATTTTATTGTTTTAAAGTGTCCAAGTGTGCGAAGGGAAGCTGGGATCGAGTTCCAGAGTTCAGGTGCAGCATATGAGAAGGCACGGTTGCAAATTTTCAGGGATGACTGATTTAGCGGGCGTGACAGAGTGAGATGAGATGACGAACGTGTGGGTCGAGGAGGCTGAGGGTTAATAGTGATCTAAGGTAGACAGGTTTTGATGACTGAAGTGAGCTATGTGTAAGTGTTATTATCTTATATTGGATACGTTCTGTTATTTTAAGCCAATGTAATGATTTTAGTATGGGTGAAATATGGGAGAATTTAGGTGACATAGTAACAGCACGAGCTAAAGCATTTTGTATTGATTGCAATTTGTTGATGGAGGCTTTGGGAAGGTTATAGTAGAGGAGTTACAGTAATCTAATTTGGAGTGGACTATAGAGGTGGCGATTGTGGACGCAGTCTTAATATCAAGACAAGGACGAGGCGGCGAAGGTCACGAATATGAATAAAGCAGGCTTTTGAAAGTTGGGAGATTTGTGATTCAAGTTTAGAAAAGAGTCAAATTTGAATCCGAGATTTCTAGCAGTTGGAACAGGGATTATTGTGGTGTCAGGAGCCAAAACTAGTTTAGGATTGTCAATTTTTTTGAGTTGTTGGGGTAGTCCGATTAAAAGAAACTCTGTCTTAGATGGGTTGAGAGCGAGGAGATTAGATGACATCCATGCAGAGATTGACGAGAATGCAGATTCAAGCTCAATAATAGAAGCATTGAATGAAAGAGGTGAGAAGGAAAGGAATAGCTGAGTGTCATCGGCATAGAGTTGGTGGTTTAATTTGAGGAATTAATTAGAGATGAAAGTGGTGTGGTGTAAAGGCTGAACAGTACAGGCCCGAGAACAGATCCTTGAGGCACTCCATAATCTATAATATGAGAAAGAGAAATTTGGCCAAGACAGGACACTTGAAAAGACCGAGATTTGAGATAAGATGCAAACCAGTTGTGAGCTTTTTCAGATATGCCAAACCAGAGAGAGAGTCGCTCGAGCAGAATTTTGTGATCTATGGTATCAAATGCTGCAGAGAGATCAAGGAGACAAAGGCCAGTAACTTGGCGAAGACCAATTGCAGTTAAGAGTCTGTCATAAATGTAGGCGAGGACAGTTTCAGTTGAGTGATGTTTAGTGTAGGCAGATTGATGAGCATTATATAGTGAGTTACTTGAAAGGTGTTCATTCAGTCTGGAAAGCACAATTTTTTCAGTAAGTTTTGATAGAAGAGAAAGATTTGAGATGGGGCGATAGTTATTGAGATCTTCTCTGTCAAGACCAGGCTTTTTAGGAGGAGTGACAAAAGAGTTTTTGAATGCGGATGGGAAAGTGCCTGAGATAAAGAGAGGTTGATGATTCTAGTTATAATAGGCGTAAGCACGGTGGCACACTGTTTGAGTAAAGAGGTAGGTATGGGATCTAGATCACATTTGTTTATTTGGCAAGGATAGTAGAAGTTTGGATACCTCTTCTTCAGTTGTAGGAGTGAAGCTGGATAAATTGCATGGAGGTTGTGGGGAGGAGGATAATGAGGAGAGGTGGTTTGAGTAATAGTGAAAGACTTGAGGACACTGCGAATCTTGGAAATTTTACAGAGAAGAACTTAGCAAAAGATTCAGCAAGTTCTGACAGGGAAATGGATTGAGGGAGAGGTTTTGAGTCTTTGCGATGGAAAAGATCATTTACAGTTTTCCAGAGCTTACGTGGATTTGAGCTATTTGTTGAAATGATGTTAGAATAGTACTTCTTTTTGGCAGATGTAAGGAGATTATGATAGCGGTTGGTGGTGGAACGAAGATTTAAAAGGTCAGATGGAGAATGTGTTTTATGGTAGGTTCGCTCAAGACGTCTGCGAAATGACTTGAAAGCATGAATGAAAGAGTTATACCAGGGTTTGCTGTTATGAGGTGAAAAAGGTCTAGTGATGATAGGAGCATGTTTATTGAGAAGACCAGAAAGCACAGAATTGTATTTATCGATCAGTGATGACAGGGTAGTAGGGGTGTTAGTAATTAGGTCAGATGACTTAATGTTATCACAGAACAAGGCAATGTCAATTTTGTTGAGACGGCGGAATGAGTAGGTGCCACGAGGTGGAGGAGTTGGTGAGCAGATACTTAAAATGGTGAAGATGGGAAAATGATCAGATGGAGAGACTTGACTAATTGCTGAGATTGGAGATAATGATGAAGAAGATGACGTGATAAGTAGATCTAAAGTGTGTCCAAAAGTGTGAGTTGGAAGAGATATGTGTTGCGTGAGGTTTGTCTGTGTGAGCAGCTGCATGAATTGGGTAGAGTTAGGATCATCACTCTTGTCCACGTGTAAATTAAAGTCGCCAGTAATTAAGAATTCGTGTGGAGTTGTAGCTGCAGAGCCCAAAAAAAGAGGTAAATTCATCAAGGAATGTCACAAATGAGGCTGAGTATTTTGATGATAATGGGGGACGATAAATGTTAAAAATAGTTAGTTTTGAGAGGAAGATTGAGGGTGACTAATGAGCATTCAAATGAAGAGAAATTCATTGAAGAGGAATTGCTAATTTGTATATGATCACGAATAAGAAAAGCAGTGCCTCCACCTAGATTAGAAGAACAGTTGGTAAATTTTTTTCAAACGGGAAAGCTCAAGAGGAAAAGCCAGGTGGGGTTGCCTCGATCAACTGGCATGAAGTTGTAGACGGAGATACCCAGGTTTCAGTTAGTGCAACTATGTCTATGGCTGAGGAGTGAAGCATGTGTATTGGAAAGAAGGGGTCTAATTTTGTGTTAGCAAGTTCGTGTAGTGAATGTGTGTGTTGAGGATTAGTGAGGGATCTGATGTTGAGAGTGCATAGTGTCATGTGTGATTGGGATGGTCCGGGATTTGGGTGGATATCGCCTGAAAGAGCGAGAAGGATGATAATGATATCTGTGCGTCGGGTGAGATGGAAATGCGAACGGCGAAGACGAAGATGTGAACAACGGAGGGTTAAGGAAAAGGAGATAGGAATTTTGTTTAAATGTGAGTATTGATCAACGGCAGTGCGGTAGGTCCAATGATTAATCGGTTTTCGTATATCAAGCTTAGGGAAAAGAAATGAACAGTTAGAATAAACAAATAGAGAGGAAATAATGTCATGATGTCAGGCTGAGATTAACGAGTAAAATAAAGTTGTGAAGAAAAGTCAAATTATCTTTCAGCTCATGCAGCGGCTCACAAGCTCAGCACGAGGTCAAAAGTGCAGCCAATATTAGTGTGGAGTAAAAATTTAATTTGTAAAAACTAAGAGAAGGCCTAAATTCAATTCAATTACAAATAGTAACGGTAATGAAATGAGCGATAATAGGTCATGTTGATTCTGAGTCTATAAATTCCGGCAAAGTTAAATAAAACTGGTTAAAGAAAAATATACCGACATAAACTGCAGGAAACAGCCTAAAAATTAAGAGTAAAAATTTTAACAATTCGCAAGAGCAACATTCAAATTTGTCGAGTTAATAAACAAACTGAAGAGAACAAAATCTCAAGCGACTAATCTGCGTCACTGCCTATCTACAAAAAAAGACAGAAAAGACAGAAAAGAAAAAAAAGAACACACAACACAACTCTTAGCTAACAACTACACAACATTTATGGAACGTCAAATTTTATCGTTTAGCAACTAAGGGATCTGAGAGGAATTGTCAAATTCTGTCTTTAAACCTTTCAGCAGTGTGGTTTTAAGTTAACTGTAACTGTAACTGAAATAGCAGTTAACTTAAAAATAACGAATCAGTTAATTGTAATTTGTAACTGTAAGGGAAAATAATTTCAAAACTTAACAGCAACTGTAAGTTTGCAACTGAAAAAGTATCACTAATTTAAGCCACATTGTCTTTAAGAGTTTAAGTTAAGGAGCTACTGTTAAGTTTCAATGTTTGCAAACAGGAAAATATTGCGCCCAGTGGCTTGTGTGACTGACGATTAACGCATATGAAACTAATTGGAGGACTCTATAGAGCCATTTTAGTAATGCACTTTGCATCAGTCGATTGTCGCTCCGAACTAGAATCGTAGTCTTCTCCCCCCCCCCCCCCCCATTGTCTGAAAGACAGAAACAAAAGCGTTGAATTTAAGCGAAAACGAAAAATATAGAGGCAGAGAGTAAGATGAAGACAGTGAATAAAATACCCACCCTGTCGACTGTCGTCTTCCGCTTTGAGTTTTCTCCAGGAATGATGTGGCAGAAATAAATCAACATTCGATTCCGAGTCTTTGCAGTTTTTTTGTGATACGACAAAATCCTATTTTGCAACTCGTCGTTTTGTAGAATCGATGCAGAATTGGTACTAAACCTAAATCGCGATTTTAAAATTATGACGTTTCACACATTGTTATCATAAGGTCAGAAACATTAAAACGTGAAGGCATTTTTATATGGACATGCGATGCCATCATGTATGTCCACTTTTTGTGTCAACGTTTGTACTTTTATTTGAGCTGTTCAAATTCCTCTGTCATTGTGTTGGTCTATAAAGCGTATACGTTATAAAACAATTAAAGCTGCTTTAAAGTGTTATGCTTATTGTTAACCTATAGGCCCTATAACAATAATAATAATAATAATAATAATAATAATAATAATAATAATAATAATAATAATAATAATAATAATAATAATAATAATAATAATAATAATAATAATAATAATAATAATAATAATAATAATAATAATAATAATAATAATAATAATGCACTTCTATAGCACCATTTCTAATACCCGAGGGTATCGTTGGTACTTCAAATCCGTCCGCAAAAGACCAGGTCATTCCAGAGACCAGTCAGATGTTATAACAGCATAACAGACTATGGAGGAAATGCTAATTGGAAGAGATGTGGTTTAAGCTTAGGTCTGAAAATACTCAGTTTACTGGAAGATCTGACAACCAGAGGGAGAGAGTTCCAGATTTTTGGCCCAGAAATAGAAAAAGCTCTCTTACCAATTTCAATGTTGGTTCAAGGTACAGTCAACGATGAATCAGCAAACCTTGTTGAATGACGATGTTTTGGGTGATTCAAGAATCCTTTGAAGCGTTGGCACATTAGATTTGGCCATACCAATGTAAAGGGAATTGCAATAATCGAGTCTACTGCTGACAAGAGCATTGGCAAGAGGAATCAGAGCAGGTTTCAGCACAAGATCACGAATTCATCAAATATCTCTGATTTGCAAATGGTAATGCATGAACGTTTAGGCCTATCACACTTAAAGTTTTAACGCGGCATTGCATACAGAGAATTTGTGGAGTCAAAGATAACAGCTGTGGCCGACAAGAGGTAGATGGAATAGAGGGAATGTATGTAGAGGGAGTGACAGGAGAAATCCTACGAAACCACCTAAAATCCAGTTATTATTATTATTATTATTATTATTATTAGTAGTAGTAGTAGTAGTAGTAGTAGTAGTAGTAGTAGTAGTAGTAGCAGTGGCGGCTCTAGGATTTGGCAGGTGGGGGCCGTTAGGGGGCAACTTCTAATCATGGGGGCCAACCATTTGTTGTTTAATGTATGTAGCATTAAGTATAGGGTCCCAACTGGGGGGCCACTGGGGGGCCAGGCAGTCAATAGGGGGCACGGGCCCTCCTGGCCCCCGGTGGAGCCGCCACTGAGTAGTAGTAGTAGTAGTAGTAGTAGTAATAGTAGTAGTAGTAGCAGTGGCGGCTCCACCGGGGGGGGGCCAAGGGGCCCGTGCCCCCCAGGGGCTTCTATCCCTATTTAAGGTGGGCGCAGTGTGCGCCCGGAAAAAAATGGGGGGGGGAAATATTTTGCTTTCAACACCATTATATAAACTATTAATAAGCTAAATGATGCTACTTATCTGAACAGAACCGACACTGATATTGATTCAAAATAACACCAATCGTGACGTAATCAGTGGCGTCATTTGGAGGCAGGGAGCATGGCCCCCAAAAATTGAAAAAAATTCATTTATAATGTATTAATGCGCAAAAAATTGCAAACAATTGCCAAAAATATAAAAAAATTGCAAATTTGCCAACATTGGCCATAAAATTTGCCAAAATTTTGCACAAAATTTGCCAAAATTTTGCAAAAAATTTGCACAAATGCGTAAGATTTGCAAAAAATTGCTAAAAATTGCAAAAAATTTGCAAAAAAATTATCTCGCCCCAAGAAAAGCGTGAAATGACGCTACTGGACGTAATCAATGGTACATGATAGCTATGCCTAATACAAAGGATAAAAGGCTGAAAATAATACTAAGTCCACAAGTGAGCAAATTAGCAAGGGGAATTTGTAATTTGGGGGGATTTGTATTTTTTGGGGGGGAGGGAATTGAGCCCGGCTTCAAGGGGGGATAGAAGCCGCTGGTGCCCCCTATTGAGTGTCTGGCCCCCCAGTTGGGACCCTATACTTAATGCTACATACATTAAACAACAAATGGCTGCCCCCCATGATTAGAAGTTGCCACCCCAACGGCCCCCCACTTGCCAAATCCTAGAGCCGCCACTGAGTAGTAGTAGTAGTAGTAGTAGTAGTAGTAGTAGTAGTAGTAGTAGTAGACTAGTAGTAGTAGTAGTAGTAGTAGTAGTAGTAGTAGTAGTAGTAGTAGTAGTAGTAGTAGTAGTAGTAGTAGTAGTAGTAGTAGTAGTAGTAGTAGTAGTAGTAGTATCAATAGATAGCCTATATAGATAGACGATGTTAGTGCAAATGCAGCAAATCACAGAGCTCTAAACACACGCAAAGCGTTAAACGAGAAAACATTTTTATAGCGCAGATTGATGTCCGTCTGCTGGATTGTAAACAAACTGAACGCAGAGGTAAGACAACTTCAACGGAGAGCCATTTGGCTCTCACAACAGTTCCAGGCAAAAGGAGCAGAAAACGAGAGAGAGAGAGAGAGAGAGAGAGAGAGAGAGAGAGAGAGAGAGAGCGTAGTAGTTGTTCTAATTGGCTCTGGCGATGACAGCTGTCTAATAGATTTTCTCGATGAACGCTCGAGCGATTACGACTACCGCTAGACTCGACGATCTGTTGGCTCCGTCCTCGCCACCGGCACCACCACCACCGGCATCACCACCACCGGCACCACCGCCACCGGCACCATCACCGAGGCACCGACATCATCATCGGCGCAGTTAAGAGGATGCTGATAAAAAAGACAACGACGGAATGCACCGGTTATGGAAAGAACCAGTCTAAGGTTCAGCAGAAGAAGAGGCTGGATGCTCTCTTGGTAAGAAAAACGCAGCGAATCAGACAGACAGACAGATGGACAGACAGACAGGAGGAAAGACAAGCGCTTGCGCAATGAAACGAGGTGGAATAGAGAGAACTGGAAGCTAGAACAGGGAAGGAGAAGAGGTGAGCTGACCTGCAGAACAGTCCTGGTGCGACTGTCGGAGTTGTGCGCAGTTGTTCAGCCTGTCTTGCATTGCCGATCGTAGATTGCGCACATATCTGCTGCTATCCGTCGGTCGACGACCGTCACTTCCGGGATGCTAAAGAAAATGGCCTCCTTTCGAAGAGATTTCTTCGATGCGCATTTTCAAATCGTCGTCAGCAACGGTATCTTAAAAGTGTCGCTTGTTAATAAGAGAAAACGTCTTGGATTAACTAACTGGGAAGGGGCTGGTCAAACATCGCAGAATTTCAGCTGTGTAGAATTCAGTCGACGCAGTTCTTCATTGATCGCTCGCTACTTGAATGTCCTTTCGAATGGTCGGCATTCCTTCCTCTCGCTTTTCTGCCTTCTTCCACTTCCCAAACCCCTTTCCGTCTCATCTCTTGATTATTTGGGTCGATTGTGAAAGCGCTTCTCATCTGCGTGTTTCCTTGGGGCTATTGCATAATTACGTAGCGGTGGGCGGTTGGGTGGGGTCCTTAAAACAGTGTTTTATCCAGACTCCAGGCCTTTGGGGGGAAATTAAGGCCTTTGGGGAGGGGAGAAATTGACTTGGCTGGAGGGGAAAATACACAGTTTAATGCAAAGTTTGTTTAAGTGCTGAGATTTGGGGGATGTTGAGGCTTTGGGGGGGGGGGAATCTCCCCCTAACAGGCCTAGATAAAACACTGCCTTGAAAACGTTAGGAATTGTTACGCGGGCGGGTGGGTGGTGGGTGGGTGGGTGGTGGGTTGGTGAGTGTAACGTTACGTGACGCTTTTAAAAACCGATTTACCGACGGTCTTAAAGAGCTACAGCAGCGATTTGGGCATAGCGGCCATTGTTGTACTACGTAGTCTACGTTACATTTAACGTTAATATATCTGCCATCGAACAGCAGAGAAATAGCGCATTAATGACGTCATATTCATATGCGTGCGGGGTATTAATGACGTCATATTTGTTACCTGCTGCTGAGGTGGGTCTATCGAAACGTTACTAAATCGTTACAGGGTGGGTGGGTACCGGGGATATTTTTACACCCCTAACACACGCCCCCAATCTCAGGTATGGGATGACCTTTTTTGCTTGTCAGACTTTTTTGGCAGGGGACCCCCAGAATTTACGGACAGCCCCCAAATTGATAATCTTAGAAATAACCCGAGTGGGTACGTCATATGGGCCATTTCCAACATTACGTAATTATGCAAAGACCCGCTCTAATCCTCCTTCCTCATTCTTCCCATCTTAGAGCGGCCTCTGTTGCTGGGATTTTGCCATTTGGTGGTTCGCTTCATCGATGGCCTGCCCAGTGCCCAGCCGTCGTGTCCTTTGTGCAGCCATGTCTTCGATATTTTGAAGTTCCGCTCGTTTCAGCGAAGCCTCGTTTGATAATAAAATTGGTTATTCGACGACACGTTGCGGTGCTAGCAATCGCCTTCCATGTTTCAATAGCAACATGATTTGGAAATGTTATTGACATTAGGCCTACTATAGACGCGCAATAAATACCGTGCTTTCTTGCACGGCGACTTGTTGTGTATATATGACTCTGAGTCGAAAGACAGAGTCGTAGTGTCATCTTCTCGATTCTAGGACGTCTTTCACATGAGTTCATTAGTCTTATGTTGCAACAATGATTCTAGATTACAGTCTACAGGCAATCTGTATGTTGTGCACAGGACAGATCCTACTAAACAATTGTAAACCCAGTCATTACTACTACTACTAATACTAATACTAATACTAGCACCACTACTACTACTACTACTACTACTACTACTACTACTACTACTACCTACTACTACTACTACCACTACTACTACTACTACCTACTACTACTACTACCACTACTACTACTACTCCTACTACTACTACTACTATTAAGCTTACTATTACTACTACTAATACTAATACTATTACTATTGCTGCTGCTGCAACTAAGTCTACTACTACTACTACTACTACTTTTGATGCCAAAATGTTCATTTCTATATCGTAATGAATTATTATAAAACTGATGTCTAATAATTACTTAATCAATTAGAGAATACCCATGTGCAGTTTGTCAATGCATGTTTGTATCTTCACTGTATTTTGAATGCATCGACACAGCAGGGAAAATTTAAGGACATTTTATGAATTGAGTTTTTACAGATATTCATCAGGCTTTCGAAATTTGACACCTGAACACAGCTTTTGACAATTGTGACAATTTCACTAATCGTTTCACTCAGTAGGTTTTCATTCTGTTGAGCTTTACACAAAGTTATCCACTTTTTCACTGCTCAAAAAATCTGTTTTTATTATTGCACGAAGATGTTGGGAATGTTTAATTAAAAATAAGTCGGTATTCGTAATTTAAATGTACGCAAGACACACCGCAGTTGATTTTATTTTAAAAATCGCGTTATTGTTATGTATTATTATTATTATTATTATTATTATTATTATTATTATTATTATTATTATTAGACATTGGCCTAGCATTTTCCTTCCGCAAATCTCATAGGCCTATATAAGGTTCGTCTTGGTGAGTGTCTTCTTCTTCTTCTTCTTTGCCGACGTATCTTTTCCGTTTTCTCTTCCAGTTTTTCCACCACGTCTTTTCCAATCAATTCCGCATCGCGGAGAGCGCTGAAATCCCGCTCGATTTACGACTTTCGGAGCAGAGGACGAGACGAAAAAGATGAGAAATGGATTCTATTCATGCGAAGAATTATCATTTCGTGCGACAATGTCTGATGCAGAGAGCAGGGCAGGCATCGCGGTGATGCCCGAAGAATAAAGAGTATGCGATGGCTTTTTAATTATTAACGCGGTGACGCGGGCTTCAATTTTAGTTTGACAGCGCCACTGGATTCAGAATTTTGAGGGGAAGATATGATGCGGACTTGAAAAAGGAGAACTTTTCCGGTCAGAAAACGCTCTTGTTTGGGACTGTCGACAATTCTATCAGCACAACAAATTCCGGTGCATTGTTTTTTTCACTTCTACGATCCTGTCTGATAGTGTTAACCCGAGCCGCGACCGATTTCTTCTGCTCCCCTCTCGACGACTCCGTGAGTATGTGAAAATTACTAATATTATTACTAACAGATTACATGGTTCAGTGGCGTAGCCAAGAAGAGGGGTTGGTGGGATTAAAACACCCCTTGGTGGTCCGACCAAATTTTTTTATTGCGTATCAATATAGTTGTACGCCCTCACTTAATCAAGCAAAATAATAGTTGACGACATTTTTTGATTGTCAGAATTTTCTGAAGTTGGGAACCATTATTTCCCCTTCGGAGAATCCTGGCTACGCCGCTGACACGGTTGTTAACGCGCGTTTAGTCATTCACAAGGTAAAGAATCGCAAGGTCAAGGGGTGAACACAACTTTCCCAAGGGTGGCGCTACGCAGCGGATAGGGTCAACAATTCGAACCCTCTATATACCCTCCGGTTGCGTGGCAAGAATCCTATCCAATAATCCACCGCGTCCCCTGAAAGATGATAAATGAATGAAAATAAATAAATGGGAGAATCGGGCGACGACGGTGGAGAAGGTGAGTGGGAATGTCGAAGGAAGGAAGGAAGGAAGGAAAGAAGCGTCGACGGTGTTGGAAATGGGAACCAGTGCATCGAGACAGAAGCGGAACATGATTTGTGTCCGTCTTGTGGATCGGGTCTCTCTCTCTCTCTCTCTCTCTCTCTCTCTCTCTCTCTCTCTCGATGTGACCCCAGGCGATGCTCCTCTATCGATTGAACATCGAACGCAGATCAGGCTCCATTCCCACCCCAAACCCCACCTCACCACACTCCCCGTGCAGTCCAACACAGCTCACATACCTCGTTTCATAATATATATATGTAGGGGTTAAGGTAATTACATTACACTACAGTGCGCTATAGAAGTCACAGAAGTCACTCAGTACAGACAGTCAAAACAAGGCACATGACAGGGTAGCAGCAGACCGGCAGGGAAGATCGTCGGTCAACCACTCAACAACCACTCAACAACCCAAAGGGCGAACGCCACTCAAACACAGTCGAGTCAAGTATCACAAGACAAGCCACACACACACATACAAGGACACATACACACACACATCCAAACTAAGAGTAACAACAGGGATAGGAATTATTATTATTATTATTATTATTATTATTATTATTATTATTGTCATCAACAATCGTCGTCATCATTGCTATTGAACTTTATTGAACGTTATTAATATTAGGTGTATTCATATCAAACGGACATTGTAGTCAGCGAACAGCATGTGACTTTCTAGAATCATCTTCGAACGAACATTGTAGCCGATAAACATCACATGACTAGGAACAGTCTGGAAGTGTCCTAGATAGCGAACTATGTATACTAAGAAGCTTCTAGAATGTACTAGTTCTTGAACTTCATGTGACTTAACGTATGAGCTTTGTATGAGAATGATATGAAATAAAAAGGCCTCTCGGAGTCGACAGAGTCAGTTACGATCGAGCAGCAGAGGAGTCAGTTCCAATCGAGCAACAGAAGAAGCAACAACCTCGACAGCAAGCTAAGGAGGGCCAGCCGTGCTACCGACGACAGTCAAGTTGGGGGGTTCACCAACTGACCAACATAGCTGCTCGAGAGAACTGACGACGTCGACGCCGGGAGCCGTGAAACTACAACGCTTCGTTGTTCCTGCTAGTTCCCTAGAGCGTGTGCCATCCAAGGCATACGCTTCATATATATATATATATATATATATATATATATATATATATATATATATAGCACATATAGCACAAGTACCTATACATGCATGTGTACTGTTGTAAGTCTCGGAATTATTGCCGAATACTCACTCACACGTCAACAAAACGTTTACCGTCGTTGATTCGGATGCGAATAATAATTGTCCCCAACCCCTCCATTGCGAAAATACGCAGTGTTTGCTAACCGCAGCGTTTTCTACAAACCCCTGTTAGTCATTCAACAGCCAAAGATTTTCGAAATTAGACATGGGCTTAGAGATCCCCTACGATTTGAAATCAACGACGCACAAAGGGGCTGTCACTCAACTTCACGATCTATACTCGCAAATGGATAAAATGTTGAATGACGACGGTCACTCGTGGGGGGGGGAGTGACGCCTATTTCATCCGGGAAATTGCCATGCATCCGGGATATCTCGACCGGAAGACGAATTCTCCATAGACACTCTGATTGACGCAGTGATTGCATAAGATTCGACGCGCTTATCGGTTTCTTTACGTGACGTTTTGCATGACTTCTCGTGGACTCCACCTGTCATTCCATCAAAACACTCAAGCGCTACCCTCGAATCCTGCTTTATGTCACATTCGAACGGATTTCAAGACCTATGACATTTTGTTGTCACATGCGAAATAATGAAAATTACGCGACATTATGGGAACGTCAAGAAAATATTTATAATTAGCCTCCTAATGTACAAAGTATACATGTATACATTGGCCACGTGTAACACTGGCACACAGTGGCGTAACTGTCAGGGTTCCGAAATAGAAGTTTAGTGGCAAGCACTATCGCCCTATTACTTTTAATGACTAATACATTTCTCGAGAGATGTTAACCGGCCGACGAATCGCCAGTCGACTGTGCCAGGGACGTCATTTGGGCAACGGGGTATATTTCCAGTATATTTGATTTTGAGAAAAAATTTTTCGCCAATGTTTGAGTTATTTAGATTTTGACGTCTTAAAGGAGTGCGTCATGATGTCGAGTAATAGCTAGAAAAAGGTCGTCAGCTTTTTGGCAAACTAATATGATTCAGGTCGAAAGTGTTTTGTCCGTAAAAACAGTGCGATTCGTTCTGTCGACTGACAAGCCGCTGATTATATTTTTATATTTTATTTCACTCTGAACAGCTACAAGAGACTAGCCATGACGTCACACAGTCAGGCGTCAAGATACGTGCAGGATAGCTAGAACATACTCCAGACCACACACACATAATATGAAACAATGGTTTGTCCCTGAACGATTTCCCAGGAATGACAAACATGATGGTTGTATTTAGATAATTATGATGACTTGAAAACAGATGAGCGTGATGACATATGAGTGATGATGATGAAGACGATGATGAATGGAAACAATGATGATGATGATGATGAGGACATGAACATGATGATGATGATGCTTAGACTTAGTTTTCATTGCTTGCTATCTAAGTTATAGTGGTATTTAAAATCAACAATATACGATTTCCTATTAGGCATTGATTGAGGGAAGGGAGAAAGAGGAGGGGACGATAGGAAGAAGAAGACCATCCAAGTATTTTAAATATAATATTAAAGTGATGGCGTTACATAATCCCTAAACTCTGACTAAACCTAAACTCATCTTACTATCCCTTACTCAAAACGCTAGCCACTACAGAAAACACCGACATTTTCTAATGCTTGCCACTAAACTTCTATTTCGGAACCCTGGTTGCGCCACTAGAAAATGTCGATGTGTTTTCTGTAGTGGCTATCGTTCTGAGTAAGGGATAGTAAGGTGAGTTTAGGCTTAGTCAGAAAAGACTACAAAGCAAAAATCGCAGTCTAAGAGTTCACGTGACATCGATTCTGTTCCAGTCATACCACCTAAAAAGTACCACCCCACCCCACTCTGTAAGATTTGTCAACGGTTTTGTTCAAATCCTACGATTGGTCCCATCCAGAATAAAAAGCCACCGAGAGACCACATCAATGTTGGAACATATTCCATGATTCCTGCTAGCAGTCCTTAGACCTAATTACGGTGGTATTGGAGAGACATAGCCTATCTACTGTTACTGTAGTTGCGTGCATCTTTTACAATGACATCTTTTAGTCACTTTTATGATATCTGGGATTTTTGACATGCTATTTTTACGCAATAGGCTAGGGACCTACAACATATTCCAGTGTATATAATAGTGCATTTAACAACGCCTGCAATTACTACACTTGGGATAGGTATCTTCCCAGGGCTGAGCGATCGATAACGTTAGTTTATTACCATAGATAATAGAGAAACAAATCAACGTAGATGAGATCGTGCGATTATTTTTTATTGTTCGTTATCGAATCAATCGGTTGGGAAAAGATTTTCTATAAGAAAAACTCAAACGACTTGAGCCGAAGTAGTCCAAAGTAGGCCTACACATCGATTTCCACGAATAACGTTTGAAGAACACAATTATTATCTTCCAAAGCCAAATATTATGAAATATTGCGTTTAAATGAGGAGGCATTGTTCCATTTTATCCGTCTTCCTATCTTGACTATGGTATTGATTTTCTGGAATTTTCCTTGATAATTACCGTCTTATCCCGTCGTGTTTTTCTTATTCTGCATTTTTTCTCATTCTGCGCTCCATCTATCAGATGCCTTTTTATATCTTGTAGCTATATAAATTTACTTGATGCACGTCGGATAGATAATTTAGTATATTTTATTACAATTTGATTTTTACTAAATTTTATTCCGGTCGCTCTGCATATATTGTCCGAATATGCCTGGAAACAGTGGCGTACCGTGGGGGCCAGAGGGCGGCCGCCTCCAGACGCTAAATTGGGTGGGCAGGGGGTCTTCCAGGAGAAAAATTAAAAAATGCCAGTGTTTTTAACATATGTTGACATATATAAATGATTCTAGAAGTGAATCTGGGAATTATTTTATTGGAATGTGAAAATACTACAGTACATCGAAACGACAGCGAGGACCTTCTTTTTGCTTGTCAATACTTTTTTGGGGGAAAATCCCTCTTTTGCCCCGGACGCTTCCAAACCACGGTATACGTCACTGCCTTGAAATATCGACAAAGCTGTGGAATTTAAGGATCATCTGCTTCCGATCCAGGGGTTGGATTTGTTGTGGCAGTTATTTACTTCTTTAACATCGCTCGTGTTCGTTAACCTATGCCATTAACGAAAGGGCTATTCATTATGCGTGAGTTTGCAAGATTTGTGGAAGCTGTATATTATTCTTTCGTGGGGGTTGTGGCCATGGGCGTATTTAGAAAGGCTTAAAGGGGTATGCTGAAATTTAAGGAGTTCGAAAAATAACTTTCATTCTATGTTCTGCAATAACATGCAGTTTTAAGTTTATTGAAATGCTGTAGTTTCGCTTAATTACCTCAAATTTTTGCAAGATTTGTGGAAGCTGTATATTATTCTTTCGTGAATTGATGACCATTTCAACAAGTTACAACCTATAGTTAGTGGTTCTGATACGATGAACAAGGGTAATTATATTATTTTACAAAGCAGCATAGTTTCGACAACTGTTTATAGTAATAAAACTATCTAATTGTCCATAATATACATAAACAATTATGACGTCATTCAGATTGAATCATGCGATATTAAAGTCTATGGACTGAATGCTTGGAGGAATAATAAAGTCCTTTGTGCCTCATACACGGCCTCTATTTCGGCCTCTGTTTGTTTAGTAACAGTCTCATTATTTTTGTTTTCTTCGAGTCTGCAAAAGGCGAACACCGTTGAATGCGATGCCATCCATAACAGTTCCCCTAGTAAATTTCAGCCCTTCGTCGAATAATAATTACAATTATAATTCATAATTTTGGTCGCTCTTGCTCTGCGGTCGAAAGACACTCGGCACCGGCGACGTTATCCGGACTTGGCACTGCACTGAGTCGAGTGCCGCCGCCGCCGTCGCAGCTGCATCTCGGGGGTCGTTCGCCCGTCAAAAGTCGGGTGGGGGGGCGGTGCCGATCGGAGGGAGGCAATCCTCTTCCTCTCCTGCGTCTTCCGCCGTCGATTGGACCTGTAATGGCGGCTGCCCGGAGGCAAATTTACTCTTCCAGAAAATTCCGACAACGTTCTGCGTCCGATGCGTTTTGCCTTGATTAGCAGCCGACGCCCACCGAAGGAGAAAAGGCGGATCATATTCGTTGAGGAGAGTGAGGGGGTTGGACCGACTCCTACTTGCCCCTTTCTCTCCTCCATCTTTACCCTCCCCTTTATGATATCTCTCTTTTTGAAATTATCTTTCCACAGCTAGGGATAGCTTGTCATCCAGTGTATATAATAGTGCATTTACTATTTCTGTGCTGTTAGCAACATTTGTCCGCCATTTAAAACCAGTTTTTGCCATCGATAAAACTGTACGAACAGAAAGTAAAAGGCATTTGTTTAAATAGCAGCCATTGTGATTGCTATACAGCTTTGCATGAAGTTGTATATTGGAGTGTCGGTTGAGAATAAACATGTAATTAATATCAAAATCAAAATCAAAATTAGTTTATTATTTTCCAAATAAGTGCATAATAACATTTCACAATGATTACATGTAAAGATCGCCAAATAATGATAACATCATGCGTTTAATATTTGAAAAATGTTGACATTTAAATAATTTGGAAACTAAAGGGAGAAGCAGGAGAAGAGAAATTTTCTGTTCAATTTTCTTTCGGTAAACCGTCTTATACTAGCTATTTTTCATGTTCCAATTGACTCAGTACTATGTTTATAAATACAGTTCTCAACCTTTATAGCAACCGGAAACAAATTTTAACATATGGTCAAAGTGAGGGTGACGACCAAACCAGGAATACATATACATATTTAAGCCCCTAATTTTTCGCAGAATCAAGGTGACATATATTTTGAGATTTTTGAACTTGTCAGTTTTTTTTAAATTTATGGAGGGATTTAATTTTCTTAGTTTCATTAAAGAGAACCAAACTTTCTGGCCAGAGAATCTAACGACATTTTTCATATATTGTCATATTTCTAGTATTAACAAAGAAGTTGTGAAGTACTGGTCTATAGATGCCTTTGGATATCTTGCAGAGGTTAAAATTTGTTTGAAAGTGGTCAGGAGAAGATATTTTTATTTTAAACATGAAGGTAGCTACCTGAACAACCTGAATGTCGTGGATTTTAAATGGTTTGGGTGTTTGAAAAGGGGCTGTTTGCAAAATAGGGGGATTGGGAAATAATACAATCGAGTTTTTGGAGGAGAAATAGATTATTTATGTTTGTGTTATGAGCAATTTCCCAGGACAGATTGCTTTTAGGTCAGATATGGTAATATGAGATTTTTGTATGACAAGACTAGGTAAAGAGAGGGAAGTCTGATTTTATTCTATGATGCAAAAATTGTTATGTTTTTTGAATTTTTAGAGTTTTGATATGTTTGTCCCAATTTAGGTGCTGTTTTATTAGTTTATTATTAGAAACTTAGTGTTTTTGTGTTCTATTTGATGCTAAGGTTTCCAGCTGTGATGGTAAAGATTATAGAATTGAGCTGATTGTTTTTATTAAATTTTATAAAATGAGTTTTGCTTATATTGACAGAAAGTTTATTTTGCTGAAACCATTGGAGTACATTTGGTAATTCTCTAGATGCGACGTCCGAGGACTTTGGGATCTTTATTTGAGATGCGCAAGTTAGTATCGTCAGCATAAAGGATAAATTTATATTGATCTGATGATTAACAATATCATTTATATATATTAATGATTAGGATGGGATCTGAGTATTATTTTATTGGAATATGAAAATACTGAAACATCGAGAAGACCTGAGGACTTCTTTTTGCTTTTCACATACTGTTTGGGGTGAGATAGATCTGAGGAGAACCAGTTTAAACCAGTTCCACGTCACTAGTGGAAAAGTTTATTTATGAGTATAGAATGGTCAAGGATCATCTGCTTTTGAAAGATCGTTGAAAATGCCGAGAGTAATTAGGTTCTTATCCATGGCTGCAGATATTTTATCAATGAGTTAAGTTACGGCAAGAGAATTATCGTGATTGTTACAAGATTTGTGGAACTGTTGTATTATCTTAGGTCATGGTTTAGCTATGGGCGTTATTGAGTCTGTTGCAGACTAGTTTTTCTAAGATTTTAGAGAGGGCAGGAAAAATAACTTTCATTCTCTGTTCTTATTTAAGATGCGGATCGCCAGTTTTTAAATATGGGAACGACCTTAATTTTTCAAATTTCTGCAAAAAATGCCAGCTGAAGGATAAGTTAAATAAGGAAGATAGTATTTCAGCCAAATCACAATAATTGGTTTGATAATTTTCATAGGTATATTATCTATTATTTTAGCTGGACTTAGATTTCGACAACTAGTTAATAGTAATAATTTCTTCCGGAGTGCCCATAATTGAGAAAAAGCTATTTGGATTAGTATGTCTGAGATAGGTTCATGCGATTTTAAAGTCTATGGACTGAATTTCTTTAGCTAAAGAGGGACCTATATTGGTAAAAAGAATTCATTGAATTTAGTAACAATGGCGGGTCTGTTTGTTTGGCCATCAGTCTAAATTATTCAGGTAGGTTTCTATTCTGATCTTGGTTGAACAAGTTTTAAAACTTGCCAGGTACATTTCATATCAAATTTAGCCTCCGTCAGTAAGTTTTGATAGTAATCTATTTTGGCTTTTGGAGGACGAAATTTAGAATAACGGAATTTTGTATATTGAAGTTTTGATTCCGATGTTTGAGATCTAGTAAATTTGATATAAAGTTTTTCTTTTCTTCCTCAAGCCCTAGCAATGCCAGGGGTGACCCTGACCGCCGACCGTGGGGTGTTCTTATTTCGGTCGATTAACTGGTTTTGGCGAAAACAGATTTCAAAAATTTCAGTAAATTTACGAAGGTGCCGCCGCCGCCGCCGTCGCAGCTCAGCATTTCTTGAGGCTTCGATATATTAGTCCAGGGGTGGGGCGGTGCTAATCGGATCAGTGTTCCTCTTTGGCATTTGCGTCTTTATCGTAAGATTGGACCTGAAATTGAACATTTAGAGCCACATTTACGTGGTTTTGAAAATTCCGGCAACGATAAGTTTGGATTATAATAGGGAGGTGGTCGAGATATCAGAATAAGGCGGATCATATTCAGATTTAGATTCAGGGGTTTAGTGAGTTGGTGAGAATATTGTCAATGAGAGTTCCCTGAGAATTCAGTAATTCTGGTCGGATTTCAAATCTTTCCAAAGAAAGTTTTGAGAATAAGTAATTTATATAATCATTTGTGGGCTGATGATCATCATGTTTGTAGATCGATTTTAAAGTTCTTGCCATCGATAATTTTTTTTTCTTTATTAATCTTTGGCAGTTTGTTTAAATAATCGATATTGTGATTAATACAGTTTGCAGGAGGGTTGATATTACAAGTGTCGGTTAAGAATGAAAGTGTAATTAATATGTCTGAGACAAATGGCGAATAAGGAATCTAGTCGGTTTAGAGTTTAGAGTTTAGACGTTTTACATGTAATCATGATCTTACGCATTGATGCAGTTCTGAATCCAACTATATATATATATATATATATATATATATATATATATATATATATATAACGAAAATTCCATTATCACGACGTTAAGCTATCGTGGACTAAACCAAAATAGAAAAGATGGCGCCACAGAAGACTCTAATGATCTTCCAGAGACGAATTCGAAATTCCACCCGAAGCCCGAAGGGATATTTCCATGAGCATCCGAATTATCCATTGTCGCAAAAACTGATTGTTTATTGCCGACCGATAATAACGATAACAGCGGTGCTAGAACAAAATGTCCGCGGACAAAATGTCACGGACAAAATATCACGGACAAATTGTCATGGGGACAAAATGTCAGGGGACAAAATGTAACCCCAACCCTATCCCGTGACATTTTGTCCGCTGACATTTTTCTCTCATGACATGTCTGTGACATTTTGTCCGGCTACAATAACAGCATCAATAATACTAACAGGTCTCTTCCCAAAGAATGAATGACTCAAATAATAATAATAATAATAATAATAATAATAATAATAATAATAATAATAATAATAATAATAATAATAGTTGACAACAAGTTGTTGTAAAGAAAGACAATCCTGTTGTGATTAGCCAGCAGCGCTTGTAGTCTATGAACACCAAGTTCCAATTAACCAGAGCATGCAATAAAGGCTCCATTGGCAATTTCATTGACAAGCGGCGTTGATTGCGTTCCATAGTATCTCACTCAGATCGAATAAAACAACGGTGAACGGAGATGGAGATTACCGTCCGCTGTGGAGCGGTGAAGATACGGTCGATGGTTGGGTGGGTGGGTGGATGGGTGGGTGGGTGGGTGGGTGGGGGAGGGAGGGAGTGATTTAAAAATGACAGAGAGAGAGAGAGAGAGAGAGAGGGAAAATCCGTTTTGCGTTGATAATTGATTTAGAAGTTCGATTCATCGATCGTATAGGTTTGGTAATTCGCTTGACAACTCACACGCCGGCTTGGTCGTCTGATGAGATGGAGCGAAATCCACAGGGGGAAAGGGAGGGAGTACAATGCACCCATTGGTCTCTGTTTCTCTGCCTCTGTCTGTCTGTCTGTCTGTCTGTCTGTCTGTCTGTCTGTCTGTCTGTCTGTCTGTCTGTCTGTCTGTCTGTCTGTCTGTCTGTCTGTCTGTCTGTCTGTCTGCCTGTCTGTCTGTCTTTGTCTGTCGTTTCTGTCTGCTCTGTCTTTGACTCTGTAAGAAACAAAGTGAACAGTAGATGATTCTGTCTGTCTTAGATGGCTCTGAAATCTGTAACAAAAATGTCTGATAGTAACTGACTGTCGACGACGATAATGTTTTTCTTGCTGATGATGGTGAACAGTGGTGATTGGTAGATGGTTAGGTGGTGGTGGTGACGACGATGATGATGATGATTGATGATGGTGGTGGTGGTGGTGGTGGTGTGGTGGTGATTATGATGATGGTGGTGGTGGTGGTGGTGGTGGTGGTGGTGGTGGTGGTGGTGGTGGTGGTGGTGGTAATCTTGAAATTGTGTTGGAGTAATGTCCATCGTCTTAAAATGTTGCAATTTGTTAAGAGAAATGTCTGTATTAAGACATGTCCAATCAATCTTATAATCAACTTCTATAGCGCCATTTCTTAACGCTCAGAAGCATCGGCCGATGGCACACCAAATCCTAGTCGCATAAGAACCAAGTCCAAACTCCAGGATATAGGCATAAGGCCAGAAAATCGGATAACAGTTTATGGTGGATAAATCCATAGATTATCAACAGAGAAAAACCTGTAAATCTGGCAACATTTATTTTGCATTAATTAAAGCCCCTTAACGCCTCTGATTCTCGTTTTCTTCGTCTTCGATGTTCTATTATCGTAATAAGTGGCGTAGCCAGAATTCCAGAATAGTGGGTATACATCGACATTTACGGGTTAAAAGGTCTTGACTATCAAAAAGGCTCGTTGCGTCAAAGCGCTTTGAACTTGCTACCTACCCCCTAATTTCTCAACGGTTTTGCGCAAATCCCACGACATGTCCCAGCCCGAATAGGGGGCGCTTCCCCCCACCAGCGGTTACATGTATCATCCGATGTCATTCGTCATTCATTGTCTTTAAGTTTACTTGACTTGCAAATAAATTGGGTTAATTTGTAAACACCGTGCAAATCTTTATCTGATTGGACGTTAACGCTGCACTGTAGTTAACCCCTTAACCGTGTATTTAACTGTAACTCAATGTAAAATGGACAGACATATCCGGGATTCCCATTTAAGGGGTTAAGTCAACGTTTAAATGTTTCTGCTCTTTATAAACTAATTATGCATACTGCAATGGCCCGTTCCACTTGGGGATGAGTGGGGATGCATCTCCCACCGGAATTTTAGGCCTAGTAAATTACGGGGAAAAACTGCGGATGACCATTTTTGCTTGTCAATCTATTTTTTCGTGAAAGTGCAATAAATTATTAAAGAGAGAAAATCATTGTAAAATTAGGGGGAAATTACCTTTTTGTCAGCCTTTTTCGGCAAAGTTTATTGAATTTTTCCTTCTCTTTTCATTCCCTCACCAACTTCCTATGAATTCATTTCACCCCTCCCCCCATCAGGAAATCTTGGAACCGTTACTGATAGGTCTACTCTAATGTACAATCAGTTGGATCAGTCTGTATATGAATTTAAAGAGATGAGATACATTTTAGACCAGTTCAGTCTTTGTTCGCAATATCTGTTGTGTCACTGTACGGCTATAACAATGCTAGATCCGGGTTTTTCATTTCCTTTCGTTATTAGGATGGTATCTGCTAATATTTATCTCTGGATACATTTATTTTCGGAATTCAAGAAGAAGAAGAAGAAAAATCGTAGGATATTTTCCACAATGGCGCTTCGTATATGTACCGAGAAATGTCCGGAGATCTCTTGACGAATGGTGACGAGGTAGAGAGGTCGAGCCGAGTTCGAGTCGGTCGCGGTGATTGCGTGGGGTTCGAGCAAGGAGCCGCGGTGGACGGGACGTCTGCACCAGGTGCACGGCTGCGATAGACTCCATGAATAATGAAACTAATTGCATATTCGAAAGCAGTTACGTCAAGATTGAAAGTGCAAACGACATCGGGTCGAGTAACCTCCTTGCCATTGTTTCTACTCTCTGTACTTCTGTCCCGCTCTCCCTCTTTCCTTCTATCCTTCTCTCTCTCTCTCTCTCTCTCTCTCTCTCTCTCTCTTCTCTCTCTCTCCCTCTGTCTCTCTCTTTCTCTCTCTCTCCCTGTCACCGTCTCAGCCTTTCTTCCACTATCGGTCACTCTCTCCCGCTCTCACTCTCCCTCTTTCTCCATTTTCTTGTTTCTCTATTTCCCTATTTCTCTGTCTCTGTCTGTCTGTCTCTCTCTCTCTCTCTCTCTCTCTCTCTCTCTCTCTCTCTCTCTCTCTCTCTCTCTCTCTCTGTCTCTCTCTCTCTCTCTCTCTCTCTCTCTCTCTCTCTCTCTCTCTCTCTCTCTCTCTCTCTCTCTTGGATTTGAACAAATCTCCAATTCTCAGGGGCATCGATCCCACTCACTTTATCCAACGACGGTCCCCTGTCTCTGTGGGAGGGGGAGGGGGGGCGATGCTGTTATCCTGAAACAACGTTTCCTTGAACTGGGCGACGAGAAAGAAGATAAAGCGGCGAATTAAATTGCAAATTAACTCAAATCTTCAAATTGCAATCGAACGATAAGGGAGAACGTCTCACGCAGTTGAGTCGGTTGCACAGTTACTCCTTTCTCGTTCGTTTTTCCATTGGTCTCTTTCCAGTTTCATGATTCATCGTCTATAGTGTTTTACCCGCAGAAGAACCTTAATTTCGTTGCCAATAACTTCCCATCAAAGCCATTTTGACAGCCTAATCTCAGAATCTCGACCGGATTTTGACCGTGGACGTTGCTTTAATTCGATTGCACACTTTCATTGTCGTCTCCGGCTGTAAACACCCCATCAATAATTAACCAGTCGGGTTTTTACCCGTGGATTCGATCAGTTGTTAAAGCGAGAAAACCGTAGATTTCTGTTCTTCTGCATGTCTCGTGATCAAATTGCCAGATCGTATCATCAGATTTTCATATCTGCTCAAAGGTTTTCAGTCAATGTCACCGCAGGCAGTCTTTCAAAAATCTATACTCTTCATCGTGAAAAAAATTCAAAAGATAACAAAGTTTTGACACAAGGCAACTATTGCGTAATTCCGATTCTGTCCTTTATACGAACCAAACAGTCAATCAAATCTATACAGCCATTATATAATTATGCCTATAAGCAGTGTTTATTCTAGGCCTGTTTTGGGGGATTCCCCCACCCAAGTTTTAAAATTCCCCCAAAAATTTGTCTATGTTGGCTTGGGGGATGGAAATTCCCCTCCCCCAAAGCGTGGAGAGACAAATCTTGTCCCCCAAACATTTCAACCCCCCCCCCAATGCCAAGGTGGCTAGAATAAACACTGCTATAAGCATCAGCCGTTGTTGTAGAAAATACAATAATAATTATAGAATGGTGACGATGAAGAGGGTCGTCTGATCGGAGGGCCCTTCATTCGAAGACCGATGGGACAAACAGGAACAGTTTATGACTTAATTTAAAAGGTGATAATGCGCTGGTTTCACCGAAGTGATATAGGCAATGAATTATTCCGGAGACGCGGTTTGTTGATTTGGATACAACTATAGCCACTGCCACCGACAGTATACGAGTACGAGGGGCATCAACAAGAGAGATTTCTGTCGAGCAGCGAGTGAAATGACTAAAAAGTCGATCGCGAGATGAACCGTGTTTTAAGATAACTGGCTCCTTTATATCACAAGTTTTATAGACGACCGATATGTTATAAAATCGATTCTCTGTATGACTTTAAAAATATGGAAGGACTATTTTTTTACAGTAGCTGCGTATATATACAAAACTTTCAGCGGATTGATGAAACACTCGAATTATAATCAGATGTTTTTAATTGTTGATCATCATTGCGTCAAATCGTGCAAGGATTGTCAATACTCAATACTCTTCGTCTCAAGTTTATTCTACAGCGCTCGAAATGCAACACTCTTCAGCCATTTCAAACCGCACACTATACTGTAGGCCTAAGGTTGAAAGACATGGCAGTTTGTCTCAGATATATTCTGACTTGTCTTTTTCTCGTTGCCAAAAAGTTCGGGGATATTTTGATATGTCTACTGTAAATTGACTTTCTGTATATAGAGTATGTCGGCTTTAAAACAAGTGCCTAGCGCAGACTTATAACTTATAAGTGGCGTTGCTATTTGATCTTGCGAAACTATTTTCCGGACTTATTGTAAATATTAGAGTCACGCGAAAGGGGTTACGAACGACCATTCTCTAACTTCGGAAAATCCTAGCAAACATAAAAAGGTCGTCACTTATTATTTCGCTTGGTTAAGTTACTGTTATATAATATAGTCATTATATAGTTAGGCTATATGAGCGCGTACAGACAGGTATTTTTGATCGGTCGCAAAAATTTTGTGTCCTCCGATTCTTTTGTCGTCAAGGGAAAAGCGAGAAATCGTTCTAGTAGAAAAATCGACAAATTCGAGGCGAATACGGCCAAAATTTCTGGTTCAACGTTTCTGGACAAGGCCCCTACAATTCTAATTCGAAATCTGCGATTTTGATGAATTTTTCGTCAGATTTACGTATATATAGTGACAATACGAAGATTTGACTGTACGCGTCGGCGTTTGATTAAGCTGTGTGATCCGCGGACGTTTCCGTTGTAAATATTATAGTCACGCGTCAGAGAGTGACAGATCTCTCGGCTTGAAATGGCCGAACAACAGAGAGGTTCGTGTTCATGTTTCCTAACCGCGTTTGACGGCAACTTGAGTTTCTTTCGAAATCAATTTTCTAGCCGCTCTTAGCAGCTGCACGCCGTTTCTGTGTGGCGGCGAAGATGACCACTTTGGTCCGGTGATTAGCAAGCTCCGGACGACCATTCCGGAGTCAACGTTTCTGGACAATTGGTATAATTCAGTCTGTGTTTGATAGTGTATGGAGATATTGGAAAATCTGTAAATTTTCCAGATAGCACTATATAATTTTATTCTGAGTAAAATTTTTTATCATAAGATCCCTCGACATAGTTAATGGCTCTGTTTTGCATAAAAATATATATATATATATATATATATATATATATATATATATATATAAGAGAGAGAGAGTCATCATGTCGACTCGTCTTAGGAAAGATGTGTAAGTACATTGGGCGCTTACTCGGAGGAGTTAACTCATAAAGATTAAGGCTGGACTCCCTTCAGTTCTATATAGGACTCCAAACCTATTATCAATATTTCATAGGCGGATCTAGGATATTCGGCGCCCGGGGACAAAGTGTACGCTGGCGCCCCTAACAACTGACAAGCAAAAAGGTCCTCACATCGTTCATGCGCCCTCGACTCGTCTTTATAGTGCTGAGAGCAAAAAAGGTCCTACAAGTGTTTCTTCTACTTCGGTGGCATTTCACTTACCCAAATATCCATTTTGGCGCCCCTCACCTGGACGCCCTTCAGTTCTGTAAGGACTGCCCAAACCTAGATTGTCTGAACTATTTCCAATTTGAGTTAAAATTGTTGTTTTCTTACAGTTTTCTCTTTATAAATAAATGACAACTGGAGTCTAACGCTGTAAATCTTGATACAATCGGGGTTAGGATCTGCAGAAGATGAATGATAAAGTGTAATCTCCTGTTCGCGTTCGGAAAGTTTGGTCCGGTAATAGTCATGCCCACCCGCCGCTCACCCACCCACCCCCAACTCACCAGCCCCCAGTGATTTGCGTGAGAATCGAACGCCGTATATGCAGTGTCTACGGTGCTCTTCTGTCCAATGTGGAATCTACGGAGGTTAGTGCGCTTAGGACGGCAATGCTCACGGAAGAAGGTCAAATAGACGGAAAGTGAGAGAGAGAATTCTGCACGAAACGCACCGGGACGGAGTTCAGAGGTCAAATGTTCCTTCGTTCTGTGAGTACAACTGGAGAGATACTGTAGCCTATATACGATCGCTCGATTAGATCGACTGGATTATATACAGTGGCATGCGCAGCAATGTGAAAATTATTATGCGAGACATTAGAGAGTGCTGCAAGACACGGCACAAGACAAGACGCGAGACAAGACACAAGACGCGCATTGATGTGCAAAGACAGCCTGGCATTGGATGTTGCTCAATGACCAAGCAGACTGAGAAGAAGAAGAAGAAGAAGAAGAAGAAGAAGAAGAAGAAGAAGAAGAAGAAGAAGCAGAAGAAGAAGAAGAAGAAGAAGAAGAAGAAGAAGAAGAAGAAGAAGAAGAAGAAGAAAGAAGAAGAAGAAGAAAGAAGAAGAAGAAGAAGAAGAAGAAGAAGAAGAAGAAGAAGAAGAAGAAGAAGGAGGAGAAGAAGAAGAAGAAGAAGGAGTAGGAGAAGAAGAAGAAGGAAGAGAAGAAGAAGAAGAAGGAGGAAGAAGAAGAAGAAGAAGAAGAAGAAGAAGAAGAAGAAGAAGAAGGAAGAAGAAGAAGAAGAAGAAGAAGAAGAAGAAGAAGACCCAGAACCACGCAAACAGGGGCGGATCCCGGATTTTCTTTGGAGGCACTTTGTGTTCCATTCACCAATATGCTTTTCCCTGCCTGTTCCTTAATCCTCTGTAAATTGATGTTTGTTGCTAAAACGCTTGACAGGAAAGAATGGACGAGATTTGCTTATTTAATATTTGCCGTAATAACTTTCCCGTTTTCCGCCATGATGAGAAATCAAAACTGTCGGCGTGGTTTGGGTGTTCGTGCCTCTGAGTCCATTCCCTGGATTCGCCTTCGTCCGCAAAGACACAGCTGTGTTCTGCCGATAAGCTGCTGAGAGTGTCCGCGGATAACAATCGTCGTCAAATTCCCTACAAAGAAATCAAACGGATGTCTCTTCCATCGATTTCTCAATTCGAAATGAGACGACGACCTTCTAAGATCCAATCCAATCCTTCTTCTTCTTCTTCTCTTTCTTTTTCTTCGACTTCGTACATGACGTCATCGTCGCCGTCGTCGACCGTCCGTTCTGACGTCATCATCTGTGTGGCAGACGACACAATCTACTTTTTCTTCTTCTTCTTCTTCTTCTTCTTCTTCTTCTTCTTCTTCTTCTTCTTCTTCTAATCATTGCGGAAATGACGTAATGTTCTTTTGTGCGTTACCGATAATGGCGGAATGGGGAGGGGATGCTGTCAAAACAAAGGCAGTGCTACGGGCGCCTTGTTCCCTCTCCCACCCCCGCCAGCCGCCCGCTCCCCAGCCCCCGGTCAACGGCGTTCTTAGCCCGGCATGGGTCCTCTAACGAACACCGTCGACCGAGAGAGAGAGAGAGAGACAGACAGACAGACAGATAGACAGAGAAAGACAAAGACACAGACAGACAGACAGAGAGGAGCCGTGGTGTGCGATGATGGCAGGGATGAAACGGGCACCGTACCGGTGGCACTGCGACCGCTGCCCGCCCGTCCGTCCGTCCGTCCGTCGGCCGCGAGACCGGGATGGGCGCGTTTTGGTTGGGGCGCCCGGGGGCGAGATCGGTGGGAAAAGTTGATTTTCAGCGGAGATAATGCGACGACTGAGCAAAACGAAAACGAAATTTACGAAGACGAATAATAAAAAGACGCAAATGCGAGAATGCCAGAGCATTCAAATCGTCGAACGCAGCTCTAGGATCGGCCGCTGCTGCTGCTGCTGCTGCTGCTGCTGCTTTGACGGATCTTCAGGTATGGCGTTATTACGCCGTCAAAATAGCCTATAGCGCTACAGTAGAACTTCGTTATAACGTACTTATCGGGTCTGCAAAACTTATCGCGTTATTTATATCTGAGGTACGTTATATATCCAATGCTGTCCAATACGGTATAGTGCATCTTACGCGACCGTACATTGCGGTATGTTATAACAGAGTATACGTTATAACCGAGTCCATTATAACGAAGTTCTACTATATATATATATATATATATATATATATATATATATATATATATATATATAGGCCCACCGTGGTCTTATCTGTCCAACGCTGTTAAGTGGCTTTTTTAGTTTTCTCCGTAATATAATCTCTGCTCCGTTTGTTTCCTATCTCGGGCATTGACTAGATCAGTGGTTCTTAACCTTTTTATGATTACGTACCCCTGAAACAGGTATAAGAGAACGAAGTACCCCCCTACCAACGTACCTTATCCCAGGACAAAAGTTTGCAATATATTGAAAATAATTATAAACTGAAAATAATTATTAACTGCAACAAACGTCTGTTACAAATTGCCAGAAAGTGGGCTTTTTCCTTGAAATTTATAATTTAGTATACAAATACAAATTTCTACAGCATTTGTATACTGTAGTATACATGGTAACTTGGAGTAAGTCTTTAAACAGACTTTATTTCCGGATTATTCAGTACCCCCACAACGTCCTTCAAGTACTCCCAAGGGGTACGAGTACCCCCAGTTAAGAACCGCTGGACTAGATTAATCTTTTGCCGATGGATTTGGCTTGTCATCATCGACTGATGCATTCAATGTATTTGAACTGGCGCTCTATAAATACACGTCAGACCCAAGCATCCCTCGTGACTGCGCTAATGTATGCATGTACATGTATGTCTACCAACATAGGTGTGTAGTTACGTACGTACGTATGAATGTATGCATGTATGTTTGTACAGTAGCTATGTATGCATGTATGAATGTATTTATGTAGGTCTATGTTTGTATGTATGTATGTGTGTATATATGTATGTATGTACAGTGGCGTAGCCAGGATTTCAGAATAGGGGCACTTCGACGTTTTTCGGGAAAATAATGTTGACGAGCAAAGAAAGACCGTCTTCCCAAACGCTTTCAACTCAGTTGTTTTGTGCGTTTTCCTAGATTTAATACTACTCGTAACTCCCCCTCCCCTCGCCCTACCACCACCAATTACTCACCGGTTTTCGACGAATCTCACGACCGGTCCAGGTCCAGGGGCCGCCCCCCCGGACCCCATCGTGGATGCGCCAATGTGTATATATGTATGGATGTGTGTATGGATGTATCGGTGTTACTGTACTCACAAGCGAACGATTGCATTTCTTGAAAGATAAATTGCATTAAATGAATCCATTAGTTACACAATGCACCCCCTCCGCTTGTAATAATTTTCTCTCTCGTCATTTCACAATAATAATAATAATAATAATAATAATAATAATAATAATAATAATAATAGTAATAGTAGTAGTAGTAGTAGTAGTAGTAGTAGTAGTAGTAGTAGTAGTAGTAGTAGTAGTAGTAGTAGTAGTAGTAGTAGTAGTAGTAGTAGTAGTAGTAGTAGTAGTAGTAGTAGTAGTAGTAGTAGTAGTAGTAGTAGTAGTAGTAGTAGTAGTAGTAGTAGTAGTAGTAGTAGTAGTAGTAGTAGTAATACAGTTAGATGCGTTCAGGTCAGTTACAGTCCTCAAGGAATGCCGATTAACAAAGTTATAGATAGAATCGATTACGGATGAAATAATGAAGTTTTGTTTTCTAATTAACATTTTAAAAGCATTTTAACAGTTTCATTGCTTTTTTACTTTGATGTACAGAATAGAGAATTTGATGTACAGAATAGAGAAGCTGAAACTATTCAGCGCAATTTTTTGGGTCTCTAATTGGACCCACTTACGCTAACCAAAATAGCACATTGGCAGCCTCCGTATGTTCAGAGTACATGAAACGCTGAATGTAATGTTATATTAATTTATCTCAGCGCTTGTTTCTCTCGCAAGCGCTGACGAAACAGCTGAGTGTTAAGCGCTTGAGCAGCGCTGTTATGGCATAATTCTTTATCAATATTTCTGGACAAATCTGTTTCGAATTAATTGAAACATTCGCCGAGCACAATTTCCGCTTTTCTCTTTCGAAAAATTATTTCACAGCTCTTCCCGACAGGCATTGCGATGAAACGGATGCACAAAATGGCGTCCTCTGTTCCTATACGATGTCTGGATTTTTACCATTTCTTGATATCTAAATGACAACAACGGCACAATCTATGCGCAGTTCGTCGGAGTAACCATGGCTTCTCTTGTCAAGGCGCTATATAAATGACAGCAGTTGCTGGAAGACGACAGATTGCTTGGTGCGATGACAGATAAATATTCCGAGTGAAGATTTCACTGTCTCAGTTTCCAAGTCCATCGGCCTCCATTTCTTCAGTCTATATTTTTATCAGCGGCTTTGTATCCCTCCCCTTTCCCATTAAGGGCCCCAAAGTCCAATTAATTATTATCGCATGCGAAGCAATAATCTATCTTTGGGACACGAGTATTCAATTAAATTTTTAGCCAAAAATGCAGTTTATAAGTAAGAGAAAACAGGCAAGTTGAAAACGAGACATTTAAAATATATATATATAACAATATATACACCCCCAAATTTATACACTTCCACCAAATTAAATGTCTGGCTTCGCCCTGCCTTTGGCTTTAACCCTTTAACTGGGTATTTAACTGTAACTCAATGTAAAATGGACGGATATATCCGTCATCCCCAGTTAAGGGGTTAATCAGTTGCGCCTATATGTGTTCGTTATAATTATTCTGGTATACATATTCATAACATTCGGGAATAACATTGATGATTCAGCGATTTCAGAAGACTGTCTCTGCCCCCCTTAAACCAATGGGCCCCGTTCACGTGCCCGGATACGCAATAGGTAGACAATGGACAGCATGGGGGCGCAACAGGGTGGGCCAGGTGGGCCATGGCCCACCCAATATTTAGGCCCAATGGGCCACAATGTGTTTGGTCCACCCAATTTCAATTGGAAAATTACAATGTTTTGTGGAACTAATAACCCCAAATCCCCAATATATTGGCATAATATTGCCATATGTAATTGAGATGTCACAGATGTGGAAGACCATTCAAAATTATTATATTTATATAACCATGCAACTGTGTTTTTTCAATGATCGATTGATCGTAACGGCAAGAATTTCTCGCTGCGCTGTCTTGACTCTGAAATATTGGCCATGTTGGCCCACCCAATATTTGGCTTGTGGCGCCCTCCATGGTTTTAATTCGTTTCATCACTCTTCTGAATTTTGCATATCTATAACCTACTATAGCACTAGCATTGTCCAATTTCAAACAGGGTATCAATTTTATAATATTTTTGTGGTCTATAAAACCTGACAGAGAATAGATTTCTGAAAGAGTGTGTCGTTTCAAATGTATATTTATAGTGTCGTTTCAAATGGCTCATTATTTTTCGTGGCATTTCGAAAGCTCTAGGAAAAAAATTGAGACAGAATATATTGACAATTCTAGTACGGTTTGGCACAGCAAAGATGGGGACACAAGAATATGTGGTTTTAATTCGTTTCATCACTCTTCTGAATTTTTGCATATCTATAGCCTACTGTAGCACTAGTCCTTGCATTGTCCAATTTAAAACAGGGTATCTATTTTATAATATTTTTGTGGTCTATAAAACCTGTAATAGAAGAAACCAGCTCTCTTAAGCGCCATCTTATCTCTCGATTGATTTTTTAGACATATGACAGAGAATAGATTTCTGAAAGACTTTGTATAGTGTCGTTTCAAATGGCTCATTATTTTTCGTGGCATTTCGAAAGCTCTAGAAAAACATTGAGACAGAATATATTGACAATTCTAGTACGGTTTGACACAGCAAAGATGAGGACACAAGAATATGTGGTTTTAATTCATTTAATAACTCTTCTGAATTTTTGCATATCTATAGCCTACTGTAGCACTAGTCCTTGCATTGTCCAATTTCAAACAGTCCATGTTGGCCCACCCAATATTTGGCTTGTGGCGCCCTCCATGATGGACAGGCGGGAAAAGCAGAAGAAGGCATACAGTTATTTCAAATGTCGAGCAAGTTCTTTTAGCGTAGACTAATCTGACTTCGACTTCATTTTTTGTACTGTTCATCTTTCTGCCTCGGAATTTTCAATAAAAGTCTGATTAACAAAAATTGTCGTCAATACAAAATTCAAGAAATATACTGAAACTTGAAATACTTTACCTGCATCAAAAATTAAATAAAAATTAATTAATCCTGGTTATAGCAATAGTGTGGTTTCGGGGAATCGATTGATTGCCCAACAGGCCATATATCTTGTGATGCCAACGCGTGGCACTTGTTTGTAAAGCGCTGTAAATTTTACGATCCGTATAGAAATTTAGCGGTAGTAAGTAAGAAAGTCAGACAGATTTCTATAGCGCTATACCCGAAGGCTCGACGCAGTGCACCAGCTTATTCGCGAGCACTCAGGCGTTGGCTTTTGGCGTTGAAGCCGATTTCGCAGAGATGAATTCTGTCGAGTGATCTGGAAGCGATGCTAACCTTGAACATAGTGGGGGGTGGTGGGGTGGTAGTAGTCGTGATGGACTTGGCGCTAGGTACGTAGCTTTCCTTGCGTCCGGTTGATTTGCTTCTTGGATCTTATCTTGCGTCGTTGGGTTTAAAGTACAGCAGGTCGTCTTTGACGTTATCCTTTTATCTCCCCCCCACTCTCTCGCTCTCTCTATCCCTCCCTCCCTCCCTCTTTCTTTCCCTCTCCATCTCTCCCTCTATCTCTCTCTCTATATATATATATATATATATATATATATCTTTCTATCACTCTCTCCCTCCCTCTCTCTCCATCTCTCTCTCACTCTCTATCTCTCTCTCTCTATCTATCTATCTATCTATCTATCTATCTATCTATCTATCTATCTATCTATCTATCTATCTATCTATCTCTCATTCTCTCCATCTCCATCTATCTATCTATCTATCTATCTATATATCTGTCTGTCTGTCTGTCTGTCTGTCTGTCTGTCTGTCTGTCTGTCTGTCTGTCTGTCTGTCTGTCTGTCTGTCTGTCTGTCTGTCTGTCTGTCTGTCTGTCTGTCTGTCTGTCTGTCTGTCTGTCTGTCTGTCTCGCTCTCTCTCCGACTGCGGTGGCGTAAAATCAATTAGTCGCTTGGGCGATCGGGTTCTATCGGGAGCTTTTTGCGGTCGACTTCCACTCTGGGACCCGACATCGAATCGCTATTTCTCGGCGCCGACCGCCGCACGTTCCACGGGAGGAATTTAGCAGAAGAAGAAGAAGAAGAAGAAGAAGAAGAAGAAGAAGAAGAAGAAAAAGAAGAAGAAGAAGAAGAAGAAGAAGAAGAAGAAGAAGAAGAAGAAGAAGAAGAAGAAGAAGAAGAAGAAGAAGAAGAAGAAGAAGGCGCATAACGCCGATCGCTGAATGCACACTTCCTTTGCACCGCGCTCACACACACACACACACACTCACACTCACACACACACACACACACACACACACACACACACACACACTCACACACACACACACACACACACACACACACACACACACACACACACACACTCACACACACACACACACACACACACACACACACACACTCACACTCACACACACACTCACACACACACACTCACACACACACACACACACACGGCGTGCATCCGTCTTCGTATTAATTATTATTTCGGTCGCATGGCGGCTGCGGCGGCGCTGCTCACGTGTCGGACGAGGGGGGGGGAGGGAGCAGCAATCAGCGTCAACATGAAAGGGGATCCTTCATTAGTCGGTTGATGAATGTCGTATAAAATTGGTGGCGGTGTCCGAGGGGATCGGAAGGCGGAGACGCTAAAAGTCGCGTTCGTCGCGAGTGTTACGGTCGACACGTGCCTGGCGATACACCCAGAAGGAGAAACGGTGGTGAGGTGGGTGTGCAGTGACGGCTCCACCGGGGAGGGGCCAGGGGGGCCCGTGCCCCCCCTTCTATTGAGCGCCTGGCCCCCCCAGTGGCCCTCTGTTGGGACCCTATACTTAATGCTACATACATTAAACAACAAATGGTTGGCCCCCCCATGATTAGAAGTTGCCACCCCAACGCCCCTCCCCCCACTTGCCAAATCCTAGAGCCGCCACTGTGGGTGTGGGTGTATGGGGGGGGGGGGGGTTCGGGGATCGTAGGAAAATCCTGGGGCTCGTAGAACCAGTTTTATCATCATTGCGTTCTCTTTACGACGCCTGTAATGCGACCAGACAAGAGAACAACGTTGAGAAATTCGATTAACCCCTTAACCGTGTATTTAACTGTAACTCAATGTAAAATGGACGGATATATATATATCCGGGATCCCCAGTTAAGGGGTTAACGACAAAGACAGAGAATAGTTGCGAATTTTTAGTGCGCAATAGAAGAAACCTAAGTACTGCGGGATACTGGATTGATCTTGCATAGCTATTAAAGGTAAAGGTTCGGCCATACTGGAGTTCGAGCGTTGGGCCCGGCGCTGATCTCCGGTTTCTGGCAAACAGCGACGCAGGTGGCCTGCGCCATTAATTAATCTGGAGTAGTTTGCTCCATTGCCTTCTCCTGACCCGCGTTTTACCGTACGCATTGCATATCCGTTTATAAGCTTCTCAGCCAAACAGGCCTTCTTCAGAGCAGAGAACGCCAGTCGATTTCTGGCGTCTAGAATCCAAAAGGCATCTACAACGAAGAAAGAACTCGGGGAGTAGTAAGTAAGAAACGCAGCACCGTGTAGAGATCACAACTCGAATGTACGAGCCAAAAGACTCCCAAGCGTTGTCTTGCGCTCAGTGTTTTATACAGGCCTGTTAGGAGGGGAGATCCCCCCACCTCAAAACACAAATTTTGCATTGAACTGTGCCTTTTCTCCTCCAACCAAGTCGATCCCCCCCCGAAAGCCTCAATTTTCCCCCCAAAGGCCTGGAGTCTGGATAAGACACTGCTTGCGCTTAGCAACTAAGTGTCGAATAGAGATAAAATCTTAACAAAACTGTAATAGTATTCAGGTGGCGGTTTAAATGAAATTACGCTGGTAATTTTGGAAAAGATGCCTCTGTTCTATTGTCCTACGTCATTTGTACAACAACCAAAATCCTTATAGCATACACATTATACATATACACCGTACGTTCGATATTCGTTTATTGACTATACTGTAGGACAGTGAAAACCGTCTGTACGGTACACATAACATATTGATTTCAAAGCATTGACCATAAGCACTGATTCCTGTAAGTGCGCGCACACGCGTTGGCCTATGTAAGTAAGTAAGTGAGTAAGTAAGTAGGTAAAATCTCGTAGACTTATAACAGCGCCCTGAAAGTAGTACAGTAGTAGCTGCTTATTCTTATGCGCTTAATTTTCTTGAGATAGCTATAGACAAGGTGGTTTGTCGGCCGGACAAAGGTCAGTATATCTATGTATGTGTGTATGTGTGTGTTTGCATGTATATACTATATATATATATATATATATTAGGGTGCCAATGAGTACCATGAGGAAAAAAAAGTTGTTGATTTTTTAAAGTCTCACCCTATGAAATTGTTCCTTTCTATATAAGAAAGCAAAATGCAAAGTTTTAACAAAATCTGTCAATATTTAGTGGTTGCACAACGCTGTTAAAACAATGCCTTATTCGCATCAAACTTGCTTAGAACTAGAATCAGTAACAATGTGTCAAGTTTGGTTACTGTGTGACAATTTTAGGTTTTTTAGCTCACATTTGTACATAATCTATGTTGAATCAATTGCTGATCTTTGATTATATAAAGGCCCTACACATTACAAAAGACAGAAAGTATCAAGAAACTCAGGTAACATAGGAATCGTGTTTCTTGATGTAGCGTCTGCGTTAGCTCGAACAAACGTGTCTGACCGAAATGCAACATTTATTCTTGCAGCAGTAGCAAATTCCCTTGAGCATGATCCATCACAAAATTAACGCTCAACAAAGAATCTGTTCGCCAAGCACGCAGAAAAAGCAGAGAATCGGTCACATCACAATTAAAAGAGTTGTTTTCATTTGATGGCCTGGTTGGTCCTCTAACTATTCACTGGGATGGTATCATGGTAAACTGTTACCGGAGCTAACAGGCAAGGATACAGTAGATCGACTAGCTGTCATTGTGTCAGGCGAAGGTATTATGGAACTGCTTGGTGTTCCTAAGATTCCAAACGGCACTGGAGAAGCGCAGGCATCAGCAGTGTTCCGTTTGATCGGAGAGTGGAAACTCACAAACTTCATTCATTCGATGTGTTTTGATACCACAGCCACTAACACAGGAATGAAGGCTGGTGTCTGTATATTGCTGCAGCAGAAACTTCGGCAAGATCTCCTCCCTTTAGCCTGTCGCCATCATGTACACGAGCTCATTGTTGCCAGAGTGTTTGACTTGTTGATGGGCTGCTCGAGTGGGCCTAATATAAAATTATTTGAAAGATTTTCTAAAGCATGGAATCACATTGATTGTTCTAAGTATGAAGTGTGACTGAAGACAGACACCTGGTTTTACACTTTGAAATTATAAAAGGCGACCGCTTGGAATCATTCGCCAACAGCTGCAACTATTTCATCCCAGAGATGACTACGAAGAGTTCCTGGTGCTTGCCTCGCTGTTTCTGGGTGATGATACTGCTAGCAACAACCCCATCATCCATATCAATGCACCTGGCGCATACCACAGGGCACACTGACAAAATACTATACGTGTACAGCTTAAAGATCTACCTGTTTTGATCACAGTTCAGACTTACAGCAGCAGAACTGGCAGGTCTTCAACAGTTCAATTTGTTTGTTGTGAGAATCTATCTCAAGGCATGGTTTACCTGTACCTTGCCTACTTCAGCTCCAGGGAATGATCTACAATTGCTGAAGGATCTCGAAGTATATCGTTCAACAAATGATGCAGTTGCTGACGCAGCAATGAAAACGTTCAAGCGTCACTTATGGTATCTGAATGAACAACTTATTGGCTTGGCTTTCTTCGATTCTTAGTTGTCTGCAGCTGAAAAGAAAAACATGGTCTCCTCTGTCAAACGTTGGAGATTCTAGTCCTCTGGCTCGAATTACCTTGAAAGACATGCACATTGGAAATAAGCAGCTGAGTCACTTTGTATCTGCCAGCACCAAACATTTCTTTGCTTTGATGAACATTTCTACAGATTTTCTGTCTCTAGATCCATCCATTTGGGACAGTAATGAATCATATTTGGCAGCTCAGTCACGTGTCAGGGAGCTGAAAGTCCTAAACGATTCAGCAGAACGCGGTTTTGCCCTAATCCAGACATTCAACTCGACGCTGACAAACCAGGAAGAGCAAAAGCGATACTTACTACAAGTTGTTGAACTTCATCGAAAACAGTTTCCACTACCAAATAAAAATGTTATTGTTCAGCAGCTTAGCAGTCACTGACACTTGACAGTTTCTGAAGCTAAATGTTGTATGTACGACTTTTTGTATGTTAATAACCATTAATGATATTGCGTTATTATTGGCTGACAACATTTCGATTTTCAAGGTCGCTGTGCAACCCCTAAATACATCACAATAATGGTAAAAATTTTCATGGGTTATTCATTTGTGTATATGAACAAAATGCAAGGGTGAGACTTTAACAATTCAGAAATTTATTTTTTATTGGCACCCTAATATATATATATATATATATATATATATATATATATATATATATATATATATATATTATTCTTACATATATCTTATATATAGTATAGAACTATCATCGCATCCATCTATCCATCCATCCATCCATCTATCCATTCATCCATCTATCCATCCATCATGCACACTGTTCCCGCTTGTTATGTTCGGTCGCTTGAGAAACCGAAACAAATACGAACAAAACGAATTAGTGAAAGACGACGTTCAGCAAGCGCCGTCGATTGGTGCTGCACCAGGACGCGGCACCCACCACCGTCGGCACCCTTAAACAGCACCACCACCCCCACCCCCACCTCCACCCTGGTGGTTAAATACGCGGACGTCTTGGCTCTGGCGACGATGGTGCTGTGCTCGCAGCTGACGGTCACTACAATGTAAGAACATCGTCGTTAGAATGTGGGTGCGGAGAGGGTCGGCGGGGGGTGGAGTGGAGCGAGGATGAGTGGGGGGTGGAAGAGACAGCACCGGTTCTTGTTTTCGTTCTTCGACAGAGGGAGCGACATTTTGAAAATCCGTGACATTTGAAAAATGTGCTCTTTTTCGTAGCAGATCACTCGCGAGGCTTCGAGCCTCTTAGACCAGTGTTTCCCAAACTGTGGGTCGCGACCGAAAAATGGGTCGCAGGCTTGAGTCTAGTGGGTTGCGGGGTAGCGCGAAATTGGAGTCAAGAGTGTCATTTTCTAACCCATACCACAATGTCACCACAAGCCTTGAAAGTTGCAAATAGGCTTAGGTTTTAGGAAATGTGTATGCCTGAAAGCCTCCATACACGGCTTGTATTCGCACAGTTCCAAAATACGTTTGAGAAAACCCTGAACTATAATACTTTTAAAATTAATCTTATTTCGCGATAACGCAAGAAAAGCGTATTCCGACCATTTTGCTCTGAAACTCCACTAACAATAGGCAATCTCTCTTAAGCGTCAGATGTATAACCTAGCGATTAAGCGATTTTGCCATATTCATAGGAATTTTAACACGCGTAACAAAGGTATGTTCCTGGCAAAATTTTAAAAAAGATAATTTTAAGAAATTTCTATATCTATTTCTCTCATTTTGTCTTATTTGGCAAACATATGAATAATTTTGTCTAATATATTTGCCATATTTTCGTTCGAATTGAATCAGAACTTTTGTTTTGCCATTTATTCAAAACTCAGAAGATTCTGTTCAACTAACGTTCGCCAGATGGCCTGATGCATTTTGTTGATATTACGAGCTATTATTGGGGTTTCGATACGTTACAAAACCGCTGAAGTGGGCCGCTGAGGTTCCTAAATGTTTGGGAAATCCTGCCTTAGACAGTCGAACGGCTCTAATACAGGGCGATGAGTGAAAATGTCGAAATAGACCGACTGTTCGGGAGATAACGCGCAGACTGACAGACTCAGCTGTGGGATTTTTAAAAAATAGTAGCAACTTGGTTTTAAGTGGTTTGTACGATCTCTCGTGTAAAAAAACCCACTGTGCACAATATGCATATACACCGCCAAAGATTTCTATAATGGATTCTGTGCACAAATGAAATGTTTGGAAATGCTGACATCTCTTTTAGACGAAACATATTTTACAAATGTTCCCAAAATCTACGATGGCAGGTAACAAGCGAAAAGGTTGTTAACATTTTGTATGAGCTTCATTTTATTTGCTGGTTGAACTGTTTACTGTAGGGGCTGTGCGGTCCGCGGGCCGAATCTGGCCCGCCAATGTGTTTTTTCCGGCCCCAGAATCAAATTTTAAAAACCCATAACTTAAATCTGGCCAGAGAAACAGCAATTTTGTTATAGAAATTACAAATCAATTGGACAACTAATAATGTTTGTGTCAAACATTGTATAAGTTCATTGCGGCATTTATTGAATTTCATTTTGTTCGAGATACTGATTTATATAAAATATATTATAAATGGGATAGAAATTGCATTTCGAGACTTCGGTCCTCCAGTAACCGGAGAATGTTCAATTTGGCCAGTTGGGCCTATACAGAGGTCGTGCACCCCCTGCAGTGTAGGGTATTTGAGTTGCGATGGCTGGCGTGCTAACTGAGGCATACAAATTCTGTCGTATATTTTACCAATATTAATATCTCTGAATATAACTGAACGCTTTCGATACAGAATGGCGGTCACTGTCCTGCAATTCGATTCGAGTCAAGGGCACAAAAGCCTCATCGTCTTCCATCGAATCTGTCGGTACTCAAAATCAACAACTGCGTTCCATTACACACACACACACACACACACACACACACACACACACACATCCCTGGAACCAGTGGCGGTTCCACGTGGAGGATGAGTGGGGATGCATCCCCCCACCGGACTTAATTTTTTGCTTTTGAAACCTATTTTTGGGTAAAAGTCTAGTAAAACTACGGGGAAAACTGCGAATGACCTTTTTTGCTAGTCAGCCAATGCATTTTTGTGGTCAAAGTGTAGTAAAATTAGAGATAAAATTCCCTTTTGTCAGCCTTTTTCGGTAAAATTTATTGACTTTTTCCTTCTATTTTCATCCTCCCCTCACCAACTTCCTATGAATTCATTCATCCCCCCCACCAAGAAATCCTGGAACCACCACTGCCTGGAACTCAATTCCGACAACTCTCCTTCCTCCCTCTCGCTCCCTTGATCCTTCCATCTCTCCCTCTCCCTCTTCCTCTCTGTATCTCTCTGTCTCTCTGTCTCTCTCTGTCTCTCTCTGTCTCTCTCTCTCTTTCTTTCTCTCTCTCTTTCTCTCTCTCTCTCTCTCTCTCTCTCTCTCTCTCTCTCTAACTCCGCATTCAAAAACGCGAAAATTCGATTTCGTAATTTTTCCAATTCTCGCAGCATCTCGGAGAGTTCACAGTCTCAGCGTGAAACTTTCCAAACCAACTGAACTTTTCACTCAAGTTCGATATATCGGGTTGGGGGGGGGGAGAGACTGAGAGGTTCAACGGGCCCCGAAACGGTCAGCGACGACCCTACTCCGCCTGTGGAAGAAATGTTTGGGTTGGTAGTGATCTGGAACTCGCTGACTGCCTTTTTTCTCACTCACTCTACAGTGCTTCAGAACTGGCGTTGCAAAATTGCATGCTTGTTAATATTCCTGTTGACTATGCGCGGTCCAACGACGTTCCCTTGTTATAGACGGTCTGCTGTTAATGCAATTAAAAGATCAATAGAGTTAGATTCTGAATATAACGAAAGCAAAATAAACAGAAGTGAAATATGTATGATAAAGAATAAACAAAAGATACATGAAAAAGATACTCATGAGAGATGAATTGAAAGTAGATCAAAGATAGATTATGGATATTTTAAAAGATAAATGAAAGACGAAAAACGAGATGAAAGATAGATTAAAGATGCATATAATAGAGCGATAATATAAAAGGTTGTGGTTCTCACACAGGGCAGTCCCTACTGAACCACTTTAAACCTTGTTATATTATATTATTATATAAAAGATGCATAGAGATAGATAACTGATACAGTAGTTAATGACAGATAAATGAGGGATAGCCTATGGATACGTGGTGCCATTTCAAAGACTAATGAAGAAGGAAAAAGTCTCAATTGAACTTCAAAGCCGTCGTTACATCTACCTGTAAGTATATCACAAAACCATTGTGGATACTATTATTTTGCAATTGTATCAAATCATCATCATCATCATCATTAACCGTGGGCTCATCGCCCGTTGGTGTATAATGCCATCTCCACAGTTTTCTGCCATTCTTTCCTGTCCGTTGCTCTGTGACTAAGATCCTGTAAACTGCTTCCACACCATTCTTCAATATCATCACACCATTCCTTGTGTGGTCTCCCTCTCTTATTGGCACCCTCCATTATTCCAAACATTAGAGCTTTGATCTTTCTGTCCTCTTTCATTCTGCATATGTGTCCGAAAAGTTGGAGTTTCCTTTGTTTTACTCTTTCCAGCATGGTTTGTTTGGGCTGAATTCTCCTGTATAGTTCTTCATTTGTGATTTTTTCGACCCATCCGATTCGTAGTATTTTTCTATAACATTTTCTTTCAAAGGCTAGTATTTTTCTTTCCAGGTCTTTGGTGATGGTCCATGTTTCGCATCCATATAAAAAGCGAATCAAAGTGTATCAAATGCTGAGCATTAAAAGCATTGTATTTTCGATTAGCGCGTAACTGTTTAAACCAACGTCACTTAAAATGGAGATCGAAATTCAAGACTAAGGCGTTTTCGTCAAATTGCAATACGCTGATGTACAGTACACTATTCATTCAAACTTCTAGGCACATTTTAAACACATTAATTAAGAACGTTTAGTAGGCCTACGCATAATCTCTGTCTGATTGCTTCAAATTTTAAAATAATTTCTTACATCTACCCGACCCACAGTTTGAGTAGCACAGATTTAGCGTACTCGGAGTGCAGAAACAGTCTTGAAGCGAATCAATTAATTATATAGGCGCCTAATCATCGGTTGTTTAGATCACCGATCAGACAAACGTTCATCGAAATAGCGCTAGATAGAATTATTGGTGCGTAGCAGTGGCACCATGGATATTTTTACACCCCTAACACCCCCCAACGCCCCCCCCCCCAAATTTGAGGTCGACACCCCCAAATTTGGTAATGTGACAATGGTATGCATACAAAATGCATACTAATTAACTCCGGACACCTTCCCCCCATTTGAGGTCGACACCTCCCCCCAAATTCACAATCCTAGAAATATCCCTGAGTGGTACGCTAAGAGTGGTCCATACCCCCGGGGCCAGATTTAACTTGGATGCCCCCGAGGTCACCTCGGTTATGGGTGTTAACGAGCAAAGGAAAGGTCGCCCACGACAATTTGTATGCCCTTATTTGGTGTGGATGTCCGTGATCAAATCGGTATTTACTAATTTGTAAGGGTTTTATGTAAAAAAAAGTGTCGATGAGCAAAAAACGGGTCGTCGAGTCAATTTGGATGCCCCGTATGGCCCCCTATCTTGGTGGTTGCCCGAGGCCACCGCACCACCCTCACCCCCACCCCTCTACACGCTCCTGGTGCGTAGGCGGAATGCAGGAGCGGTGTCCTGTGCTGTTACCGGCCGTAAGATGTCCGTCCTAAGAGAGCCAATCGTCTTCGTCGTCGGAAATGACCAACTCTAATTGTAAATTAGACACTTCACTAAACGACGGCGAGAGAAAACCAGCGCTAAACAAATGACTAACACAAGTTCTTCTTCTTCTTCTTCTTCTTCTTCTTATTCTTCTTCTTCTTCTTTTCTTCGTCTTCTTCTTCTTCTTCTTCTTCTTCTTCTTCTTCTTCTTCTTCTTCTTATTCTTTCTTCTTCTTCTTCTTCTTCTTCTTCTTCTTCTTCTTTTTCTTCTTCTTCTTCTTCTTCTTCTTCTTCTTCTTCTTCTTCTTCTTCCCACTTGCCTCCCTCTGCATGTCCATCCATAGGGAGACGGAGCAGCAGGAACGAGGAGGGGTAGAGAGGAGAGGACACTCAGGACAGAGGATGAGCAGAGACGACGTGAGCAGAAGAGGAGGACAGCATGAAATGAAGAGGAAGACAGTTCAGGAGGAAGACAGGGTAGAAAGGACAAGATGGGCTTAAATACTGTCTATGGAATCGGAGGCGTCTATTGAAATTCTCACCGTTGTCGCTTGTGAAGAGGAGGAGGAGGAGGAGGAGGAGGAAGACGAGGAGAAGGAGGAACAGGGGAAGAAGGAGGAGGAGGAGGAGGAGGAGGAGGAGGAGGAGGAAGACGAGGAGAAGGAGGAACAGGGGAAGAAGGAGGAGGAGGAGGAGGAGGAGTGGAGACTAGAATCCGTTGTTTGAAGGCACCGCAAAATTTTCCATCCAGATTGGAGACTCTCACGACGGATGAAGAGACATGGAGTGGGAGGTGGGAGAAAGAGGCAGAAGAAGGAGAGGAGGAGGAGGAGGAGGAGGAGGAGGAGGAGAAAGAAGGAGAAGGGGAGGAGTGGGATTTGTGAAATTTCCCATTTGTTGGAGTTGGGCGATCAAAAGAGGCAGACAGACAGACAGACAGACAGACAGACAGACAGACGGACGGACGGAGATACTCTTATCCGGACATTCCAGGTGTTTTTCCTCGTTCAACGTAAATTCCGTCGCAGATTGTTGGGGTTTTCCAGTGGGGTTTTCCGTGTTCTTTCGCCACTTTCGCTTCCACTTCCATCGCTTGCCACTTTCCGCCGCGACGGTCGACGTCGGACGGAGGCGAGCGAGGGACTTGACCCCGGACTGAAGCGGCTTCGGTGGCGGCGAAGACAGAGGCGGCGAAGGCGGCGGAATTTCTTCCGTCGTCTCGTCGTCTTTGGACGGGATTGGATTAATCGCATATCGCGAAAGTCGTTATCGCGATGATCTGAAATCGGGAAAAACTTCGAAAAGAAGGAAGAAAAAGAATCTGTCGCTGTCTGGACGCAACAGAATTTTGGAGAGGAAGGAGTGGAAGATGGATGGATGGATGATGGATGGGATCCGATGGATGGGTCAAGGACTTTTTCGATCAAGTGTGTTTATTTCAACCATTTTTGTTCTTAAGTTGTACGATTGTGGATACAACGTTGACTAATTTGTTGAATAATTTGTTCGACTACAAAAACTACTTTGATCGTTCAAAGACCTGATTAATTGGTAAGTCAGAAGACCATAATTGCAGGGCATATAGAGTGGCTTAGTAGGATCTGCCCTGTGTGCGAGAACCCCTATGAGTTCCATCCGGCCATTCATTCACATAATGGTCTTGCTATATAATCTCACATTCTTTGCCCTCTTGTCCTCTGGTAGGTAAGTATGTTCCACTATTCTCCTTCTCTGTCTGCCTGTCTTTGCATCACCAAATAACAACACAGCTTTGCGGTATATAATGTCATGGTAACAGGGATATTTTTACACACACACACACACACACCCTAACACCCCCAACACACCACAATAATTTGAGACAGACACCCCCAACACCACCACCCCCACCCCCAATCTCAGCTATGGGATTACCTTTTTTCTGTTTTGCTTGTCAGACTTTTTGGCAGGGGATCCCAGAATTTAGCGACCCCCCAAATTGATAATCCTAGAAATAACCCTGACTAGTAACCAATACTATGGTCTCTAGGGCGACTGATTAGGCCCAATCTGTATAATAATAAGGAGAAGCAATATATCTATAGGAGGCGTAGATAGTACTAGATACGATTGCAGATACAGTAACTGCGCAGTTTTGTAGCGTTTAATAGCGGACCGGTTAATTTAGTGCTGAGCTTTGCACGCGTTCAATGCGTGATCGGTGAATGCGAGTCTTGTGCGGTGGTGCTGACGTTGGGTTCGTCGTCGGTGCAGTTGCAGGTCGTTCGGCGAAATAAAGACCCAAATGGGACCGCCGACCATAACTAGAACCCACCAAACGAGCAAACGATAGGCCTACTACAGACGCGCGATCGAGAGATTTGTCATTTTGCCAAATGAAATGTTCGGTTGTGGAGAAAAATGTCAAACGAAGAACGAGAAGGGTAAGGAGGAGGAAGAGGAGGAGGAGGAAGAGGAGGAGGAGGAGGAGGAGGAGGAGGAGGAGGGGGGAAATGTCGATGATGAAGTAGGAGGAGAAAGAGAAAAAGACGGAGTAGGAGACGAAGAAGTAGGATAAGAAGGAGGGAAAGAAGAAGAGGAAGATGAAAGAAAAAGACGAAGAAGAAGACGATGATGGTGGAGAGGAAAGAGGAAAAAGAGGAAAGAAGAAGAAAAAGAAGGTGTGGTTATATTTAGTGAACTTCTATAGTGTCATTTTAGTAATACACTTAGCAGAAGAAGAAAAAGAAGAAAAAGAAGAAGAAAAGATGATGATGATGATGATGATGATGATGATGATGATGATGATGATGATGATGATGATGATGATGATGATGATGATGATGATGATGATGATGATGATGATGATGATGATGATGATGATGATGATGATGATGATGAAGTATGATAAGTAGAAGTAGTAGTAGTAGAAAAGGCGTCTAAGAGCGAAAGGAACAGCTACGCGGTCTCTCCACTGGCATCTGAGACCACCTTCGCTCGCCGCGGTCGACGACCGAACGACGTCCGTGGTCCGATATGTGTCCGACGCCGAGTCGCCGGTAAATCCCCCCACCTCCCACCCCGAACGGCGCTGAATGCAGGAGGAGGAGGAGGAGGAGGGGAGGAGGAGAGGAGCGGAGGATGGCGTGCGCCTCGGTGCAGAGCGATGTGCCGCACCCCGAGAACCGTTTAAGAAGCGATCGACTCCTGAGTGGTCGTCCAGGTGCTGCTGCTGCTGCTGCTGCTGCTGCTGCTGCTGCTGCTGCTGCTGGTGAGTAAGTGCTTTTTAATCGATCTCCTCATCACAGCGAAGATGCGATTCGATGCGTGGAATGAATGGAGCTGAACCGAACGCATCGATGCCCATTGTCCTGGCGTCTGACGAGATGTGTCTATTATACAGTGCGTCGACTACGACGACGACGACGACGACGGCGACCGAAGGAAGGCATGTTGAGTAAAGTCCAATACGACTACAGAGTATATTTATTTTAGGCTGCGTGTCAACGTGGTGTCTCTGTGAGTGGAGCCTCGTTCTGGTAAGCTTATAGGGCTTCGGGCGTTGTCAGAAACAGTGGCGGTTCCACGTGGGGGATGATTGGGGGGATGCATACCCCCTCCCACCGGACTTCCGAACTTTTTTCTTCGCTTGTGAAACGCTTATTTTGGGGGTAAAGTCTAGAAAAACTACAGGATAACCTGCGGATGAGCTTTTTTTGCTTGTCAACCTATTTTGCGGTAAAAGTGTAGTAATAGGGCCTATTAGTGGAGAAATTCCCTGTTGGCAGCCTTTTTCGGCAAAGTTTTTTGATTTATTTCCTTCTCTTTTTAGTTTTTACCCCCCCCCCCCCTCCACCAACTTCCTATGAATTCATTTCATCCCTCCCCGCCAAGAAATCCTGGAACCGCCCCTGGTCAGAAATATAAGAATTCAGACTCAGTCTCGCTGAAAATAAAATACGTTTGAATTTCCGAGAATGAGAATGAGTGGCGATCCATTTAAACGAAACCGCTGTCAAGGCGCTAGTGTGGTGCAGTGGCGGCTCCACCGGGGGGGCCGTGCCCCCCATATTGGGTGCCTGCCCCCCCCCCAGTGCCCCCCAGTTGGGACCCTATACTTAATGCTACATACATTAAACAACAAATGGTTCCCCCCCCCATGATTAGAAGTTGCCACCCCAACGGCCTCCCCACTTGCCAAATCCTAGAGCCGCCACTGGTGTGGTGGTATGTAAGTAATTAAGTCAGATCTCTAGAATTTTTATAGTTATAGCGCTTTGAAAATAGCACCTCAATAGCAGCCTACGCCAAGTCTCATATCGATGCAGTCAGAACGGATGAAATATTGCGTTAGTTTCCGGGAACTTTGAAGATAATGCGTTTCGTTTTAACGAACGTTCGGAAGAAATATTTCTGTGCGTATGATTTCGCAGACAAAAGTTTCAAAATTTGACAATGAATGGTCAGATGAAAATATTCAATAGGCCTAATACTACAGTAAGGCTAATGGTCGCTTAGTAGGGACAATGGCTTAGACACTGTTCTCAAGTACATAAATATGCCAATGAGAACTAGCAAACTGCAGTAGTAGTAGTAGTAGTAGTAGTAGTAGTAGTTGTTGTTGTTGTTGTTGTTGTTATTGTTGTTGTTGCTTAGACCATTCCATGGCTCTCAGTGAAGCATTTTTTAATTGTATTATTTCAAGTGATATTATAAGCATATGTTATATGCTGATAGAGGGGAATTCGAGCCCCCGAAACACCCGTTTACAGCCATGCATCGGGGCTCTTAGACAGGTTTTCTCTTTTGGCCATTTTCACTCCAGAATATCCCGATAAAGTGAACATCCACTATGCGCTGGAATTCTCTCCCCATCCCCATCTGTGAAGAAGGGCATGTCCCCCCAAAAATATCAATGGATTTTGTGGTTTCGTTACCCATTGTCCGCAATGGCCAATCACTTATACTGCACGTATACAACGATAGAAAGCAGCAATATCTTTCTGTCTTCTCACTGCTGCGTCGTCTGTTATCTCGACCTTCTGAGTCAGCTGGCCATTCGTTCGTTGAGCGTGTTGTGGACTACCCCCAGAATTTAGCGACCCCCCTCCCCCAATTGATAATCCTAGAAATAACCCTGACTAGTAACCAATACTATGGTCTCTAGGGCGACTGATTAGGCCCAATCTGTATAATAATAATAATAATAATAATAATAATAATAATAATAATAATAATAATAATAATAATAATAATAATAATAATAATAATAATAATAATAATAATAATAATAATAATAATAATAATAATAATAATAATAATAATAATAATAATAATAATAATAATAAGGAGAAGCAATATATCTATAGGAGGCGTAGATACGATTACAGATACAGTAACTGCGCAGTTTGTAGCGTTTAATATCGACCGTTAAGATTCTTTTTTTAAAAGCCGACCAGCAAGTGGCGACTGTGCGCGTGAATTACAGCACACAGGGAGACGCCCACTCGAACTTTGTCATGCACTGCTTATCAATTGGCGTTGTTGTCTCTCGGCGCAAAGGCAAACAACAGTACCAATCGCTATGCGCAATATCTCGCTAATAGGAGAGAAGAAGAAGAAGATGATGATGGTGATGATGATGATGATGATGATGATGATGATGATGATGGTGATGATGATGATGATGATGATGATGATGATGATGATGATGATGATGATGATGATGATGGTGATGGTGATGATGAGCAGAAGAAGAAAAGAAGAAAAAAAAAGATGATGATGATGATGATGATGGTGGTGGTGGTGGTGGTGGTGATGATGATGAGAAGAAGAAGAAGAAGAAGAAGAAGAAGAAGAAGAAGAAGAAGAAGAAGAAGAAGAAGAGGAAGAAGAAGAAGTGCCTATTTGCCTCTTTTTCGTCTGTACATTTTGGCTACTTATTTGTTCTGTCGTCCGAATCCTCCGTAGACGGCCATTACACGCAGCGAGCGGCTAACGGAAACCGATAAATTAGCTTCGGCGGCCGCTGTGCTTCTCCCAGCGCCGCTGCGATCGGCCGATGTTTGATCGGGCTCCCGATCGAAATTCTCCCCGCCGACGCCTTCGAAAAACACCCGGAACGTGCCGACGGCGCAGACGGGCGGCGGCGGCGGCGGCGTAGGGGGAAGGAACCTACTGGCCGAGGAGGAAGGAGGGACACGACCGTGGGCTCAATAAACCGGGTCCGCGGGTGGTAGGCGGCCAAACGGGCGGAAAATGGCGGCGGCGGTGGCAGGGGGAGGGGGGAGACGATCGTCGCCTGGCGTTCGCACGACCGCGGCTTTAATAACCGGATGGATTTACGCCGTGCGTCAGTGATTGTGGTGGAAACACACAAGAACAGTCTCTCTCTCTCTCTCTCTCTCTCTCTCTCTCTCTCTCTCTCTCTCTCTCTCTCTCTCTCTCTCTCTCTCTCTCTCTCTCTCTCTCTCTCTCTCTCTCTCTCTCTCTCTCTCTCTCTCTCTCCATCGGTCACTTTTAATCGAACTGCTGAGAAAAGAGAGAGACAGACAGACGGACAGAAGCAGAGACAGACAGACAGAGACAGACAGACAGAGAATTCATCTCAGAATGCTAAATATCCGGCGAAACATGTCGAGGTATCGAGAACCAATCGAAGTAGTGGGATTATCCTTAGTGTGCATTAGAGTCTGACAATATTAATCTTTCTTGGATAAAAACCGCGTGAGACAGACGCTAAAGGCCGTTCGAAAAACCGTCGAAAATTAACTGTCGATATTTTAGTATTCAGCAGCAAAGATTTTGTCCCATGAGCACATCGCTAGATTCGCTACAACACCAAACAAGACTGCGACTTCGAATTTTCCACTCGGAAAAGTTCTTGAACGCTTAGCATTATCTCAGTTATTATTATTATTATTGTTATTATTATTATTATTATTATTATTATTATTATTATTATTATTATTATTATTATTATTATTAAACACAGCCCCATCATTAGTTATCGAGAATAATCGAAGCGTATTTGAAAGATCAGGAGGAAGACAGAGAATGGCGTATCTAAAGTAGTTTATACTGAATGATGTAAAGGGTGTAACTGCAGAATTAGAACTCTTACAATCAACGATCAACAGAGAAAATTGGAAGTCCACAGTCGTCAGCGTAGAAATACACGACACCTGAAGAAGAAGAAGAAGAAGAAGAAGAAGAAGAAGAAGAAGAAGAAGAAGAAGAAGAAGAAGAAGGAGAAGGAGGAGGAGGAGGAGGAGGAGGAGGAGGAGGAGAATCAGTGATTTTTTCAGTGTGAATGCACAAGAACAGCGTAAATTGCAGTTTAAAAACAACGAGCTACATTGTATATAAATATACCAAGTGCTTCCTACGACAAAGCAGATGTGAGATGAGTTCCCAGACCTTTTTTCTTAGAAAACAGGCACAGACTATAATATTTGAAAGCCGTTCTGTATTTCAGGACTGATCGCGTAGCATGGTTGCCATGGCTACGGAAGTGCGCAAGACCGTTCACCCGGCGTCGACGTTAGACTCGAACCCGGCGCCGGCGCCGACTCCCTCCTGGCACCACGCCCCTCAGCCGCCGACGACCGCCACCAGGCCCCAGCAGCAGTGTCCCTTCGTCACCCGGGCGCGGCTGCTGCTGATGCTGGTGGCGTCCATGTCGTTCACCCTGCTGCTCGTCGCCCACTGCATGTACCCGGGCACGGCGCCTGCCGTCTTCTACGTCTGCTGGACGGAACAGCGCCGGAAGATGCAGCTGAGCGTCGTCGTCGCCACTTTGCCGTCGAAGACGGGGTCGCCGGGGCAGGAAACGGAGGGGCAGCTACCGTCGAAGGAGAAGGAAACGCTCCCCGAGGAGGAGGGCGACTCGGAGGAGGAGGAGGAGGAGGACTCGAGGGAGGAGGAGGTGGCGGGACGTCGGTTCGTGAGACAGCGCCTGCCCCAGTGCCTCATAATCGGCGTGAGAAAGGGCGGAACGCGGGCCCTGCTCGAGTTTCTCAACCTCCATCCCGCCATCCGGGCGCACAAGTCCGAGGTCCACTTCTTCGACGACGACCACAACTACTCGCTCGGGCTCGACTGGTACCGGCGCCGGATGCCCGACTCCCGTCCGGGCCAGATCACCGTCGAGAAGACGCCCGCCTACTTCGTCCAGGACCGTGTCCCGGGGCGCGTCCGGCGCATGAACGCCAGCGTCAAGCTGCTGCTGATCGTCCGAGACCCCGTCGACCGCGCCATCTCCGACTACATGCAGATCCACTCGATGCGGGTGAGTCGCGGCAAGCGGCACGTCCCGTTCGAGGAGCTCGCCGTCGACCGCGTCACCGGCGAGATCGACTGTTCCTACCGGGCGATCGAGCGGTCCATCTACCACCTGCACATGGCCGAGTGGCTGCGTCACTTTGCGCTCGACCAGTTCCACTTCGTCAGCGGCGAAAACCTGGTGAGGAATCCGATGGCGGAGCTGAGGAAAGTGGAGCGGTTCCTCGGGATCGACCACAAACTGTCCCGCCGGCAGTTCTACTTCAACAAGACCCGGGGGTTCTACTGCATGCATCGGGCCGCCGCCCAGGAGAAATGCCTGGCGTCGAGTAAGGGACGAACGCACCCGGACATATCCCCCAATGTGACGGCAAAACTGCGGAGATTTTTCGCTCCCCATAATCTCAGGTTCTACGAGATGGTTGGGTTGGATTTTGGCTGGAATACCAGCTGACTTGGACATACAGATATTTACTGAAATGCTAAATATTATAGTGGAGTATTATTATTATTATTATATTATAATATCATACAGATATAGATATTTCTCTTCCACTTATTTTCGTAATTATTCCTCGCTAGTATATCATATATATATATATATATATATATATATATATATATATATATATATATATGAGAAATATAGCCTACAGACATAAACCTCTAGTCATTAAAGATGACAGTGGATGGACTCAGTATATTTTAGGAATTAAAAGCTTCAAGAACGCAAACACTATGGTTTAGTTTATTCCGTTTCGGGGCTGTCCATTAATTACGTCAACAAAATAGAGACAGGGGCTTGGAAATGTTTGACAGTTGCTGATAGGAGAAGGGGGTCAAGAGAAGTTGACATCGGCAGTTTCACTTGGTAAAAAATAATTATCAATAGGAAATTTCATGGAATACTGTTTATTACAACAAAGAAAAGCCTGACAAGATGAGCAAAAAAGGGGAAAGGTATTCATCGCACAAAAAATAATAACCTTCTAAACTTTTTAAGGGGACCCGTCACTGATCTTGGGGGGCGGGCAAAAGTTTTTGACATAATTATAGTAGGTCACTGAAGGTTGACAGCTGTTGACAGTGGGAGGGGGTCAAAAATTCCCCTAAAATTGTTGACGTAATTAATGGACAGTCCCTTCAGTTGAACACTGAGATTAGATGCAAGCAAATTTTCTAGTTTTTAATGGTCAGATCTAATTTCATAGAGAGGATGTGGCGTTGAACCAACTTCTTTTCTCAGAAGCAGAATAGCATCCATGTTCTTCTGACGCTGTTAGTCTGACGGGCTTTTCAGTTTAGTATCAACCGATGGCAAATTACCGCAAATTCTTTTGACCAAGTCTGGTGTTTGGATGAATTTCGTGATTTCTCGTGATAAATGTCATTAGAATAATTATTATATTGAGAGTTTGGATTATATATTATATTAATGATACGTACAGTAACTTCGTGATCAAAAGGGTTCAATGAAACTCTTCAGGATAAGACCCAACGTCGCTGTGTAAGATGTGATTGAGTACGAAGGGGGGAAGAAAACGTAGATGTAAAAAAGAAACGTTGGGATAATAATATAAAACGTTAAAACGTAAAAAACGTTACAAAAATAAAAAACGTTAAAACGTAAAAAACGTTACAAAAATAAAAAACGTTAAAAACGTAAAAAACGTTACAAAAATAAAAAACCCGTTAAAAACGTAAAAAACGTTACAAAAGTAAAAAACCGTTAAAACGTAAAAAACGTTACAAAAATAAAAAAACGTTAAAACGTAAAAAACGTTAAAAACGTAAAAACGTTACAAAAGTAAAAAACGTTTAAAACGTTGAATAAAAAACGTTACCGACGTTTATATGAGCGTTTACTGCATCTATGGAAGAAAGTGACCTCATTCGGTCGATGCAGTGGAAAATAAAGACGCTAACCAACCGCTCCACTCTCTACGGAACACTGCCTTTCAAATAGTAGGCCTAGAGTACATAAGAATCCATGGCCAGAGACATATTGAATTATAATGGCAGCAGTGGCGTAGCCAGGATTTCCCGAAGGGGGTTACGGTTACCAGAGTTTTCAGCTTCGAAAAATTCTGACAAGCAAAAAAGGGAAAAGTTCTTCAACTATTATTTTGCTCTTGATTAAGTTAATTATGTCAGAATATCAGAATAATCAGGGGCGTTTCGAGGCAAAGTGCCGCCTGGCCCACCCTGGGGCGAAAAAAATTTGCCGCCTCCTGCTAAAAAAGTTCTTGACAAGCAAAAAAGCCTTATCGCAACTTGCTAAAATTCTTGACAAGCAAAGAAAAAGGGTCTTCTCGAAAATGCCGCCCCTAGAGCAAGTGCTACCCCTCGTTACGCCACTGAGAATAATAACACAATAATACGCAATAAAAAATTTGCTAGGACAACCAGTGAGGGTTGTTAACCCCCAACTCCCCCTGGCTACGCCACTGTATGACAGTTCAGTTGGTTGCGAGAACAATAATTGATCTGGCAAACTTCATTCAGGTTGAAACTGGGATCCGTGTTATAGTGAGACTGCTCGAGCCTCTCCATCTGGCGAATAAGAAAAAGTGAAATGAACTTAGAATTATTTCAGTATTGCAAATGAAACAAAGTGGGTCAATCTAATCTAATCTTGAACTTCTATAGCGCCACTTCGTAATGCTCAGAAGCATCAGCCGATGACACATCTAATCAAGAATCATCTATAAGATCCAGGTCAAATCCTTCAAGATCCAGTAGACAGAGTGACAGACAAACAGACAGACAGACAGAAAGATAGCCATAATATTATTATTAGGCCTACTATTAGGCCCTATTATTATTATTACCATTAATATTACAATAATTATTATTATCGTCATATTTTTACGATACTTAGGCCTACTTAGGCTTATGCGTGGTCACTGCTGTCAAAAGTTCAAAACCTCTGAAACCAAAAGACAAAATGTAGCAGAAATTCTAGTGCTGCACATCAAAGACTATACTGCCGACGTTCAAATCCCTGGAGGATCTGAGTTGCCAGTTGCCACCCCCACGGGCCCCACCCCCTCTAAAATGACCGAGGACGAGCCCCCAGTGAGTAGTGAGCCTCAAAATTTCTGTTTTCACGACCCTACGCCCACTGGAAGTCGAAAAGTTTAGAATAGAAGTAGGCCTAACTTCCCCTAAGCCTAATCCAACCGCGTTTGAAATTTCTCACACAGGACTGAACATACTGAACTACTCTAAACCCCTGTTATTATTATTATTATTATTATTATTATTATTATTATTATTATTATTAGTTACTATTATTATTATTATTATTATTATTATTATTATTATTATTATTATTATTATTATTACTAGAACGATGCTCGCTTCGCTCGCGCTCGCTTCGCTCGCAGTGCAGGATAATACTAATCCAATACCTACACCTAATACCCAATCATTTAATTCATGCTGAACAACATTTCAATGATCGCCACCTAGCCAAGCTCTGCGCCACGCAATAATTAGGCCTATGTACGGTAAAATCACGCAACTGTGGCCATTTGTGACGCTGTACACGTATTTTTTGTGTACGTTAAAATGTACGTTAAAATTGCTTGAGGATACGAACAATTGTTACCAATAGCAACGTCGTCGCACGCCCAGCCCCCTGACGCTGCAATGACTCGACTAAACCGGTTCTACGAACAATTGTTACCAATAGCAACGTCGTCTTCGAACATCGTCCACCAACGCATCGCGACGTAAGGACTAAACGGTCTACCAATAGTCAACGCTCGCCCACCAACGCATCGCGACGTAAGGACTAAACGGTCTACCAATAGTCAACCAATCAGAACGCTTGAAGGTAACAGACAGAGAGACATACAGATAAGAATCTTAATATTATAGATTATTATTAAATGAACTGGAGAGTCGTTGAAGTATAAAGTATTTTGGGCGAATATGCACATTAATGCTTCCGTTGCTTAAATAATGTTAAATGTATAATAAATAATTCTGAGTGATTTGCGTGATGGCTGCCATATTCCTAGGCACAAAGTAGACCTAATTTACAACGGCACTTTTCCCTAATTTTTCTTGCCGTTCCCTTCAAAGTGACAACAATGTAAAACAGATTCAGAGCACTCACTATTAGGTCTCATGAAAGTAAGCCAACCGTCCAAATGTACAGATTTTATCAAATAATTGTTGTTAAAAGCAAGGATATTTTTGCAATCCCTAATACCTCCCAACACTCCCCCCCCCCCAATTTTCGGTCGACACCCCGCAAAGTTTGGTAATGTGACAATGGCATGCATACAAAGTGCATACTAATTAGCTCCGGACACCCCCTCCCCCCAATTTGATGTCGACAACCCCCCCCCATTCACAATCCTAGAAATATCCCTGGTTAAAAGTCAATGAAACTAATACAATCAGACGAGTATTTTTCGCAATTCTTAGCTCAAATGGTTAGGCACAGGCTTACTACCTAATTGGTCTGAACTTCTTAGGCATGTTTATTATCAGGAGGTGGACCTAAGCCGCGTCAATGGATGGGCAAATTGGGAAAACGTTTGATTACATGGTCTAATAATCTGGAGAGTTGCATATCGTGCATCCCGTGATAGCTCAGTTGGTAGAGCGGAGGACTGTAGTGGGGAAAGTGCTGGAATCCTTAGGTCGGTGGTTCAAATCCGCCTCGCGGGAATTGCATTTTTTTAAAGCTGCATTTTTTAAAAGCAGCTTTTTCGTCCATTTTGAGTGCGCTGGTCGACGAAGTCACGTAGCCACATATCAAATTGGGCGTCACGGCGTTCTATGGCAAATTGGCAATGTCATTTGTATCTCCACTACTAGGAAGGCTTGCATTCAGATCTATAGGAGTGAAAACGAATAGCCAAATATAACACCCAGACATGAAACAGCAATCCATTTGTCTGCAGTGGATATAGTAGCATATAATATACGTGTAGTTAGACGAATAGACTAGGCCCTATACATCGTTAATTTGTGGAATCAGCTAAATTCCGAGCAATTATACTTACACTGATATGTTAGAATTGCTTTGTTACTATACAGATCATATCTCTGCATTCGCCAGATAGCTGTACTTCATCGGCAGTAGGCCTACCTGGCTTCAGTGTAATTTTGTCCGAATATTTGGCGTTTTCTGTAAAACGTTTCACATATAAATTACAACAATGATAGAAGCATGCTTTGTTTTTCTAATCCATTTATGACTTAAACATGAAATAATCATCTGTTGAGTTTTCTTCAGGATGTTAATTAACTTAAATACACTTTGTACAACGTTGCATTGATTATATTAGGCTTATAATATATAGGCCTACTGTACGACCGGTGCTACGTGTACGTTATGTTGACGATAGACTTTCGAGTCTTCCACTATTGCGTTCGGGAAAATATTTTTTTTACAAAAAGCCCTGGTGCCCACTTTGTGCCCGTAATGGATATACAAGTGAGTGTGAATTTTTGTAGTCTGCGCTATTTGCGCCATTTTATCTATAGACGCTTCTTCGCTTTTAATCGCATACGCGGCAAAACAATGTTCTATTCTGGGCGTCGAGCGGCCTCTTTTCTGGTCAAAAAGTTCTTATCGTCTTCTGAAAATCGACAGAATTCCTTCGTACCTTGCAGCAAGTTGCAGGTTCTTCGGTGTTATTGTCCAGACATATCTGCCGATTTAATTTTAGCATCGACCGAATGGGTTTCGGCTTAAAATAAGCGGAGACCACCACGCAGACGCCGAGACTCCATTCACGGTTTCATTAACAAGGTCTCCTGCTTCCAAAAGGCCAAAGACTGCAGCGCCTTATAGTGGTCGGTCGCTAATTTTAACCTTTCCAGAGACCTATTTTGAGACGCCTCTCTGAAAGGTTAAACGAATCCAAGAGATTAAAGTGGCCCATAGTTCTTAAACCCCACTGTATGATGATGATGATGGTGGTGATGATGATGATGATGATGATGATGATAATAATAATCATCATCATCATCATCGCCCCTCATTGGATCTTGTGCGATTGTGAGTTAGTGTACCATTGGATGATGCTTCTATGCGTTATGACGAATGAAGTTTGTCTTTAACATTCTGCCTTTAACATTTCAGACTCCCACACTGGGGATCGAACATTTTGGTGTGTGAGCCTCGCTGTCTCTTTGAAGAAATCGACTTTTGGAGTTTATAGGAAGCTGCTTGATGTGTGTGTGTGTGTGTGAGAGAGAGAGAGAGAGAGAGAGAGAGAGAGAGAGAGAGAGAGAGACTGTGGAAGCTGGAAGTGAAGAACAGGTTAGAAGAGAAAAGAGGAAAGCGATAAGGCTCATCGACATGTGGTAAGAGATCGGAGACCAACAAGAACCCGAAGAAAAGGCTTCGAACACAGTATGGCCTAAGTAGAAACAACCTAAGATGAATATACAATCATCACCATCATCAGCAGCATTTTTATTATACTTTTACCCTAAACCTATCGTAATAGACCGTTCACTCTGACTGACTGACTGACTGACTGACTGACTGACTGACTGACTCACTCAATCACTCACTCACTCACTCACTCACTCACTCTTTCACTGATTGACTGACTGTGACGAGTGTTGACAACAACGTGACATAAAAAATTTAACCAAGGCTCGATAACTCCCAAATGATAATTATCGAAACGTCACATCCGTTACATCTTTGGCTATTTTTCTAGCATAAGTATAATGCATTTACGAACCAGAGGCGCTCAATCGCAAAGTAGTAGACCTATACTTAGAGCTGTTCTATGGGGAACTGTTGAGGCAAAAATTGATCGAGTGTCGCCGTCGAGAGTGAAAGTCGACTGGCGTCTTAATTCTTGATGTCGCTGAAGCGAGATAGAAAGTGCCGAATAAAAACATTCGTATCCGATTGAGGAGAATTGCTCGCCTCAAGGACAGACGCTCGCGTAATCTAAGCGTCGTCGTCGTCGTCGTCGTCGTCGTCGTCCATAGGTGTGACGTCAGAGTCTTTGCGTCATTCGTCTGGTCACGTGATCGACGCGCCAGCCAATCCGATTCGACCGCCGCGTGACGCACGTTCGCCGCGCAGACGACGTCATTAGATAGATATATCTGAACTCGATGTAAGGCTTTAAACCAGCAGGTGGTTTTTACGTTTATCCGCACAGATTTTCAGTTGATTTTCATTCGAAGTTGGGGTTTTTTCATATTGTCGGCAACACTCTAGCGTTATTCGCCTTCACGAAATGATGGTAAACTATAGAGACATTAGGTTTTTGTGTGCATGGATCACAGATCGAGAACATTGGCGGCTCCAGGATTTGGCAAGTGGGGGGGGGCGCGTTGCGGTGGCAACTTTTAAGCATGGTGGCCAACCATCTATTGATAGGCATGTAGTAGTAAATATAGGGCCCCAACAGAGGGGCCACTAGGGGGTCACACGGGGTCAGACGTTTAATCGATGGGATACGGCCCCCTCGGGCCCTCTATGTGGAGTCGCCACTGATCAAGGACTCTTTCCGGAGCAATAGCCGTATGCTGCACGCGATGTTATTTGTCCTAAATTCTAGTCGGTCAACGACTTCCCCTCTAAAAAAACAATTGACCGACAGCTCTCCATTCGATTTATGATGCTCTAGAAACAAAATCTAATCACTGCATGCAGCTTAGATAAATGTTTTGTTGTTACAGGTAGCTGACATTGGGCC